>VDFB02206089.1:47598-63167 GCA_007258455.2 Sequoia sempervirens
GTATCGGTTGGGTTGAAGCTAAGTATTATATTCACTTGGCTCATATGATCATTTGAGTTATGTTTGTAGATTATCAAGAAATATGAATGAAAAAATGCAGGTTTGTAGTGTTTTGAAATTTAGCTGCGTTTGTATGATCAGTTACTCAGGGGTTTATTATGTATTAGGGTAAGAAGGGTTTTGTAACCATATTTTCCTTTTCAAATAGATTTACGTTATGTGCTAGAACATATTGGTTATATTGTATTCTGTTAATGGTAAACTTGTTAAACCTTATGATAGTATCCTTTGAGTTTCTTTCATGTTTGCCATTTACGTTGATCATATTTATTCAAATTTGAGAACTTATCTTAGGTGTATCATTTTAGATAGAAAAGTTTAATCTTGTCTAGTGTTTCAACAGTGTATTTTGGGGTTTTGGCTGTTGTGATTTTTCGGCTTATACTATTAGTCTTAATATTTACTATCAGCCAGTTTGTGATGTTTCTGTGAAGATTTAGTCTTGTTTTGGGTGTGAAAAACAGGTTCTACTTTTTCCTCTAGCAAATATCTATATAGACTTTCTCGATTAAAGTCTATAATACTGTTGTTATTTATAAGCTAGTAGGAGAGTTGTTTAATATATGCATATTAAATGCAAGTATCCTAAGTTTGTTTAATTGTTGCTTGAAGCATGACAGGTATTCAAACTCTTCATTTACTATTATTTTAGGACACTAAAACATCTGCAAAATAGCCATCTCATTTCTTTTTTTTTTTTTTTTTGGAGAGAAGACAATTAAATATTGAAGAAGACTGTTCACAAATAATTCAGAATTTTCTAGTTGTGCTAATAGTTGAGTTCTAGTATTTTCTCTTATGACTGTTGTTTCTTTTATGGCTATTAAGGGATTTAGTTTCTATGAATGATGTGTGAACTGTAAGTAGTTCTTTTTCTACTGTATTGATTGACATTCAACTGATTTAAATAAAAGTATTAGATTCAAAATCTTCATAAATATATACTTATTCTATAATATATATTTTTAAAATAATATATTCTCAACAATTGAAGAGCAACTTCCAATGGATAACTGTCTAGAAAAAAATTGCTTCATAGGCAGGGTAAATCGTTAAGTTCAGGACATTTGTTGGGATGTTTTTCTTCTGTTTGATATGCTTCTCCTACCTCACATCTATCCTTTATCGATGTAAGGTGCAGCTATGTGGTCCTACTTTCGTTACCTCTTTGCAAACATGGAATCATGCCAAAATCCACAATAATACATTTTGTAAAGGAAACGAATATTGTGAGTTTCTTGACGAGAGTCAAGCCACTTTACAGATAATATGAAATCAAATTAGTGTATTAAAGGGTGTCTTAAGTAAATCTAATTACTGTTAAATATTTTTTTAATATTTCTCTGCCTAGTTAGTGTGCAGAGGGTTGCTCCCCCAGCTGGCTCTTTAGCTATTATTGTGGTTGGTATAATAGTCATGGGAGTAGCAAGTACTATATGCTATATTATGTTTATATCTAGTGGTAGACATGCTGGATTCCTTGAAGGTGACAAAATGTAAGATTTGAAACACTTCTCAGTTGATGTATAGTTTTTTTCAATGAGAGAAACTTTGTCATTTGATTTTTGGAAATACATTTATCTACAAGTCATAATACACTTAAGTATTTATGCTGCAATTTTGGTTGTCTACCTTTTGTATGCATTCTCATGGGTATGGTTCCACTTAAGATTTTGCATTTTAAATTTAAGCTATCTAATACATACTTTTGTTGCTTGGCACAAAGCCTTTGATGTAGGATTTTGTTTGGTTTTTCATCTAAATTAATTTACTCATGGTTGGGGCGTTGGAGTGGAAAGAGGTGACAGGTGTGGCATGATAGTTCGATGGGACCCTAATGTGTTGCTTCACCACTCTTAGCATGTGAAGATTATATCAGAGTAGCACAATGGAAGTCAACAGGTGATGTGTATGACAGACTTCCATTCTGGTTATGGGATCCGGGGATTCTTTTGTTTGGTAAATTTCTCTACATTAGGGTAGTTGTTTACAATGATATTGAGAATGGTTTTATCACTACCTAGTGGATGCTTTGTATATGTTGTTGGGCATTCTATAGATTGATTTGGGATCCTAGTATTCAAGTGATAGGCTAGAACATTAAGTTGAGATTGCTTAACAAGCAATTTCGGGGAGGGCAGACTATAATGTCTCCTTTTTAGCCAGTGTATGAGTTTGATGGATTAGCCTATCATTAGGTCCTCGTAGGCTAGTGTTTGCATTTACAAGGCCTTTGGTGGGGGTTTATGGGTTCTTCAAATGGAAATTTATAGTGTTCCCTTCTCCAATGCTTAGCGATGTTCAAAGATGACCTTCTTGTGGTGTTTCAAGCTCTGCTTTCACACATTTACTATTTTTAGTAAGTCCCTTGGATGTTTGATTCCGAAATTACTATTTATAGTAAGCCAGTCTGGTGAGCAGAGGGAGCAGTGAGTTATCCCATGTGGTGTTGGCAGAATCAATTATTGATGAGTATTTATGGAGTTAAGATTAATTGATTATTATTAAAGTGATTACTTTAATAATAATTAAAGATTAAAGTGATTAATTTAATAATAATTAAATATTAAAGTGAATATTAATAATTATGATTAGTGGCTTTATATATTTTATGATTTTAATTAATCATGAAGTCATTATTAAAAATCTTTATGAGGGCACCACACTTGGAGATTATTTTAATTGAAGTAACAAAAGAAAATAGCATCAAGTTTTAAATGAATTAAAAGGGCCAAGGAGGTCATGGGTTTTGTGAGGAAGTATAAAAGCATTTAGAAAAGTACATTATTCATACATTCATACTTATGCAATTTACCAAAGCTTTTTGTGTGGAGGGGAAACAAGGGTTTCTTGCTGCAAATCAGTCTATGAGAACAAAAATTCTCTCAGATTAAGCATTCTACAGGTGTGAAATACCACCCAAGGGTTGCTTTTTAGGTGGTTGCATACAAGAGTCACAATTTTGCATAATTGAGATTAATTTTTCAGAGGAATTCAGAGATTAAAAGTGCAGATCAGAAGTAAATCTGAATTCATTGGTATTGCTGATCATTTCTTTTCATTTATTGCTGGTTATATCTATCCCCAGGCAGGTCGTACCATTCCAGTAGGTCGTACTATGCATATTGGGGCATGGGTTTTCTCTAGGTCAAATTGCCCAAGGTTTGGAGCTGCATTCTTCATCATTTTGGTGACTTAGAATAATCAAACTTATTTGCAACCGATTGGAGGTGGAATTTGGAGTCATTCAAGAGAGGTGTCCTATTTGGAGGGCTTCTAGTTTGCTGATGTGAATCATATCAGACTTGCATTAATTGATAATAATTCTTGGGTATGATTTCTATGCAATTCTCTAAGCACTAAATAAAAATATGGATTGATAGTCTAGTTGTGTGCTTCAGTATTTCATTATTTGCAATCGTAAATCATTACCTACATACCTAGTAACTAACTCGAAAAAAAAAAAAACTAAAAAACCAAAAGCAAACAAACATGAATTTTTTTGAAATTAAATATTCTACTAGGTGGGATATTTCACACGCCGATAATGAAGAAAACTTATGGGGGAACACCCGTGATTATAGAGGAAGAACTGACAATAACTATAGAACAAGCCATGATGGAGGTATAAAAATTGTCTGCTATAATACAACAGTTTAAGGAGAAGTAGTCTAGAGGAAACTCAATGATGCAACTAGTAATAGAAGAGTTAACTGATATAGGAGTATGTCCAGAGAATAAGGAAGAAACAAAATTTATAGTAGGATAGCTCACTCAAGAGGTGGGAAATCCTTAAGAAGTTAATACAAAAGAGGTGGTGTCTCCACAAAGAGAAACAAGGGGCACTAAACTCTAAAGCCCCATTTCCATAATGGATGAAGATGAAGAGCACGAGTATGCACTTGATGATTGTGCAGCTAAAGATTAGCCTCCACAAGGAGGAACTGAAGCCATTGATGAGAAACCCCAAGAATAGGGGATAAAATATAAATAAGGATATAGAGTCTTCTCAAACCTTGGACAAGGAACAAGGGAATAGTGAAAATCTTGATGCTTTAGGATGGATGCGATCAAACTATCCTGAAAGATAACATTGAAAAGGAAAAGATAGGGCAAGAGAATATAAGCTTCGAAGAGAGAAGAAGAAGATTTGAACCATGGCAATCTAGAATCTTGGCCACCAAGAGCAGAGAATGTGAAAGATTTAGAGGCTACAATAGGTGACAATGAAGAGTTAAGGAATAATGTTCTTGAGCATTTTGATCGATAGGAACAAAGTCATGAAGAGGCAAGACAAAATGAAGAAGCACCTAACTAGCTAGTCAGACATTTGGCTCCACCATTGGAAGTGGAATTGGTGCCTCTATATTTCAAAAGTTTAGTACAAGAGCTGGAAACCCCTAAGCCCAAGGATAAAGCAAGGGTTATACATGTTGTTAACATAAATTCAGATGGAGGGAAAACTCTCCAAATAGATACTCCGATAGGAGAAAAAGATAAGCATGAAGTAATGGCTAGGGATTATCAAGTTACTACAATCAACCTAGGACATTCCTCACAGAAGTAGGAGTTGGAAGAAATGAGAATGAATTTGGAAGTGATAGGTTCCCGCATGAGGAAGGATAAGCAAAAGAAGAGAGAACTGTAAGAATAGGTTTCCCACTCAAAGAATTTTATCATAGCTATAGCTCATTCCAATCAATCACTGAATAAATTGCTACCAAATCTAGTGTTGATGTCAAAAGAACAAGTAGATTCCATTGAAGGGCTGAAGCATAAAATAAATGTGTTTGAAGACTAGATAGAGCATTTAGTGCAACAAGGTGAAGAGTCAATAAGGGGGAAATTGGTAAGTGTAAAGAGGCATACCGCTAGTTTGACAAGTCTAGAAGACTTATGGATGAATGCAAAGACCACAAGGAACATAATGACATAGAAATGCAGTGGTTAAAGGAAGTTCTCAGGGTGGAAGTCCAAGAGTTGATGAAAGAAAAGGTGATTATGGAACAAGAAGTTCCAATGTTGGAAAAGTGGAAATTGCAAGTAAGTTGTGAAAGTGACACTCTATTTCAATGTGTAAACGGATTGGAAAGGTCACTAAGAAGAGCAAAAAGCTAATGGAAAAATATTTAAATCTCATCGAGATGTTGACACAATAGATTTGTGAGCCCTGAAAGATGGGAGAGGATGATGCAAAAGTAAAGGCTTTCAGAGGATGGATTGAGAAGATAAATAAAAACCCTATTCAATCTTTAAGTCGGGCAGTCATTGATGAGGTGATAAGATGTAGAAATCACATGAATAAGTATGAGATAAAAATGTTGTAGAGGAGTGAAGCTGTAATTAAAGTAACTGAAGAATATGCAAGGCACAAATATAGTTGGAAAATGACACATAGTGTTCCAAGGGAACATATAAATCGGGTGTTAATTACTTTTCGGGAGTATTAGTAGAAGAAAGGAGAAGATGAGTTCATATATGGGATATCCAATAAAGAAGTGCTCATGATCGAGTAGTGGAAGCCTGAGGTTTTGGTGCATAGACATGATGATGAGTTTCTTGAAATGAATTTTGCAAAGTTATTCCCGGACCCAATGAAAGTTGATCGGCCCTAGGGATTTTGAGGGGAAGTGCTACTAGTTTTTCATCTTGTGTGAATGTACCCATGTCCCGGAGACCCGAGTCTTAAAGGTTTCAGCTGTTGAAGGAAGTCAAAATATCTTTTGAATTATTCCAAAAGATTCCTATGCCAACTATCATATGCCATGGGCCACTTTATCATTCATTTCTTTGATTCTCTTTCATGTGCTCTATTGGAACTCTTTGGTTGCCTTGTTCTTATAAAAGGCCGAGATTTGTTTTATTTTGTTAAGTTTAGAATTTTTGGAATTATGGAGACTTAAAATTGGAATTCTTGCTAATTTTATTTCTTTTTCCTATTTTTTGTACCATTCCAGTATATAAACTTGTATGCTCCATTTGAAGTTTACTAATATCGAATCCAATTTGAAGCTACCTCCTGACACGAAACCTTACATAGATGATTGTTTGTTCCTATTGGAAAATCCTATTTGTTGTGTCAGATTTGGGTGCACATTGACACTATTCGGTGGAAAATGATCTCATGTTTCTTTAAAATTATTGTATCTTTCTATGCCTATTTGTGAAGCAATCTGGTGAAGTATAGGGTGGTTTGCTTTGATTTAGTTATTTAATGGTGTATGCATGGATAATAGCTGGGAGAACTTTAAATTTTAGGATCTTTAATTCTTTTCTTTAGAGTAGATGTTAAATATTTCTAGAAAATGTTTTAAAAGTGATAAATTCATGAAGTATTCTTGCAAATCTTTAGTATTCATGAAGTTACAAAGAAATTTATGTTAAATCTGTTGATTCTTTGCAAATAATTTGAGTTCATGAAATATTTCTTGCAAATCTTTTCTTTTTTCGCGAATTTGTGAAGTGATACATGTTAGATTTGACAAAACCTTTGTTATGATCCTTTGGACACCAGTAAGCCTAAGAAACCATAGACACCTCGTGATTAACAACAAATTTACACAACGAACCCCGAGTGAACGTAGTGCGTCAAGACCTGACATTCCTGATCCTTGGGATCAACTGAGATTGCTTTTAGATTTAGGTATTCCCGATGGATCTTTCAAGAAAGGTAGGTTCTTGCATTCTTTGAGTGATAATTTATCTGCCTATTGGTGTGCATGTGCAACACTCACGTCAACATGATCCTTGTTCTCAATGGAGATTGTATTCATTTTCTAGTTGTGAATGACTTTGACTGCTACTAGCCAACCTCAACCTAACAACGCATTGTACACTTTCTTCCTTAATGAAATGACCACAAAGTTCAATAAAAATTATTGGGTTCCAATACTTACCTTTTGTCCCATTAAAACTCCAAGTACCTTAATACCTTGTTGATCTGCACTTACTAGTTGAAAAATTGGGGGCCAAATAATTGACTTGCCCAAACTTCTCCAAGTGTCTTCTGAAAGTATGTTCACACCAGACCCACAATCAACAATTGTATTGTTGAGGTTCCTTCCAAGGATCTCCATAGTCACCACTGCTAGTTTCTTTGTCATGTTAACTATCAGTAATATTGGATCAATCACTTGGTTTCCCGATAACAAAAGTTTGATTATTGGATCTTCATTTGAAATAGATTCTAACTGGGCCATAACATGCATCATTTCATTCTCCCATAATACAATAGCATTTCGAAGTTCAATAATACTTTATAATAAATCCACTACTTTAATTGGTATGGTAGTTTGAAGTACTTGCCTTGTAATATTTTTTGGATTGTAATTGATTTGTTACCATACTTGTGTTTACATTTGAGTGGCAACATTCATTATCCATAACATTCTCCACTTCATCCCTTGCTTTGTGAAGCCTTTCTTTTTTTGCATCTGGGTTCATGTACATAGCCTTCTTTACTTGGGTGTGAGTAACATCTAGTACTTCATTATGCCTTCCATCAATCATGTCGACACTAGCCTTTTGCTTTGAACATCTAATGTCTTCATGGTCTCCAGGTTCACACCACTTGTACAATAATTGCACTTTTTCCTACTCATTGTGGCAGTCCCTCACAAAGTGTCCCAATTCGCTACATTGTTGGCATTGTATGATAGGGCGTCCTTTGGGGTTATATTGTATTTTTCTTTGACCTCTTTGATTTTGATAACCACTTATAGATGCATTCTATGGCTTCAATGGAGTGGAATCCTCTCCCCATGTAAAGAGTACTTGTGTACTCAGTGGTATTCCAATTGTATGGGAACTCCTTTATTGCATGATCCATAACCTAGCATATCTCACAAAGCATCTTTATGGGATGGTCACCTTTTGTGTGCCCCTCAAATTTGTACTCAATACACCATAGTTTTTTAGTGTGATATAAGAGGGATTCGCTTCACACAGGTCTCACCTTTCTCGAGAGATCACTAGGGAACGAGCTGCCCTTATACACCTCAAGATAACAAAATGAAAAAGTACCAAAGATATTGTTATGTTTTTGAAGAAAGGGTCAGAGATCTTGAGAGGTCTGAATCAAAAGTATTATGTCCCAGAAGAGAGAGCTCTCATCCAGAAGACATAAGCATGGAACTAGGATGCCAGTGCGGCGCGTTGTCATCTAAAAGTTGCATTGGTATCTCGAGCGACAGAGGACTCAAAAACTCAATGGAAAAAAGGTAGTTCTACTCTCAAAATCAGGAGTGATATAACTGAATTGTTAACCTAACCAGAAAGCCAAATGTTGAAGGAAATACTTCGATGCTTGGAGAGAACTTACCCTTTCTCGAATGCTCAAATCTTCGCTCCAAGTTCCTTTTTCGTAAACTACACACAAGAGATCAAGGAGAAAGTTGTTGGGTGGCTGTATAGGGGTCTGCCTCAGTTAGACCCCATTTTGGTGTTCCCACCTCCACGGATAGCCAAGTTGGAAAGGAAAACAAAGCATGTAGTGAAAGCAATACTAGCTCGAGGAGTAGAACCTGCACCACGATAAGCATGTGGTGAAAGCAAGACCCACTCAAGGAGTAGAACCTGCACCACAATAAAGTAAACAAATGCTTATGGAAAGAAAGTGAGGAAAAGAGAGAGAGCATTATCCACGAGCCAAAGCCCTCTCTAGAGCATGCAGACGCATCGCTAAGTGCTTGCTTAAGAGTTGTTGCTGTTGGAGGGACCTCATTCCGTCATGGCTTTGCTTATGAATGCATTGCTATCAAAGGAGAAGTCTCAAAGCTGTGGCTAAAACAAAGTAAAAAGATAGAGTGATATTTATGAATCTTCCAACCTGTAAATGAGAGGCAAAAGGAGGTTCTTATGCTTGCAAGGGCGACAAAGAGCCATTACTTTCATAATGTAACCGCTAGGACACATGTCACAGGGGTTAGCTTTCCAGGTTCCACATTTTAGATTCAAGAAACAAATAGGAAAATAGCACATTGTGCAAATTTCTATGCATCGTGCAGTCGTCCAAAGCCTGTATTCTCAGAAATGCTTTTGTCAGGCTTCTGCTGCTCAGCCACTTGTTCTCCTGAAGTCAGAATCGTGACATTCCGACTAGGGGTTTTGTCATTAATGTTTTGGAGTGTCATAAATTCTAGGCAAGAAAGTGGAAATATGGAATTGCCTCTAGGTGCAATTCTACTATATTACATTTTTCCCCAACTTTAGTGGGCTTGATTTTGAAAAAATCAGCCTCACTAAAGTAGAAAAGAAAACACCAAATTTTCAAATTTCCATGATGCATGCCAACAAAAGAGACCATAAAGTACCTCATAGTTGAGCCGACCGATTGAAGGTTCTCCCAACATCCGGAAAGGCCGCGGAATTTGTTGAATGTTTCACCTGTAAAACTCAATGTTTAGGTTAGCTTCAAAAAATCAAAAGAAAGCTACCATGAAGAGAGGACTGGTCAAGAAAAAAGTCGTCAATTCAAAAGAAAATATGATCAAGAGATGACCTTATGCCCTCTCCTGAGTTTTCCCCCAACTTAGTGGGGTGAATTCAGAAGAAACCAGAGAGCCACAATTCCTAGGAAAATGGGCCCTGGGGGGCCTATATATACCTAGGTGGGACCCTAGAAGGGTCATTTTCACTATTCACCACGAACAAATTATTGACTTTTGTGAGAGAAAAGTCAGCAATATGCCTAGCAAGAGAGAGTATGAGGAGCCGAGGTTGGAGCAGCTGTGTTGGGACGTCGTCGAGGGTCATGAGGTGGACCAGGTAAGTCACAAACTCTCATTTTTAGCAATTTTTGTGCTTTTTAATTTTTCTCGGGCGATGAGCGATGCATCTTTTTGTGCCTCTACGTCCCATTCTACGCTGTCATCCAAAACATGTGTCAGAGGTCCCACTTTTTGTGTCATTGCCTTTATATCGCAGGGAGTGTCTTTTTGAGGCTAATTATTATGAGGACGACAAGCGCTGATGTACGTATCGCCTCAAAAGGCCACGCGAAGAGTCCTCATGATTTTTTGTTGTAATTTTATTGATGCTAAGTGCTAGTGTTCTGATTCAAAAATTTTCTTTCTTTTGGCAGGAGTACCTAGAGATTTGGGAGCATCCTGGAGGGCGAGCATTCTGGCTGGTCCACAAGTAGAGGGATCACTTATCGGTGGACGAGGTTACACTCTTGGAGCGTGTCAGTTTCTGGCATGTTTTCACTATGCCAGAGATGAGGTACCACGAAAGTGCATGCTTACGACTTCTTATGGATGGTGGCACGCCACTACTCCCCATCTTCCGACTACCAATTGGGAGATGACTATTACCTCGAGGATGTCTATTAGATCCTCAGACTACCCATCCGCAGATGACAAGTGGCCTTAGATGACACATGGTCAACATGGGAGCGGGCGAAGGGCGTCCTCTACTGCACGGGGAGGATAGATGGTGGTGACAACATGTGCCACATCTGCACGCATTGGTATGACCATGTGAGAACCACGACACCATTGATCCATCATGTTATGGTCGTGATCATTGCATTTCAGATCATGATTGATGGGAGAGGCTCACACTTGCATGGGGGTCTCATCCATACTATTAGAGAGATGATAGAGCATAGGACCATTTTTTCTTGGGGGCACAGTATGTTGGCGCACCTTTACTAGGAGCTGGGCTGGTACATACATTATGAGTACCGTAGCTTGACAACATGCACACTTTTGCAGGTGTGAGCCTTCACCCACATCATGTGCACTCGACCGGTCGGTTTTCCTCAACTTCGATCGTATAGGGTCCCCATGGCCCACTGGTACGATATGATGGGCCAGTGGAGGTTCAAAGACCTGTAGTTTTGGCAGCTTCAGTTTGATACCCTTACAACAAATAGGGTTTGATGGAGGCCCTATCAACATTTTAGGTGGGTAGATGATGGCAGGTATTTGAGGAACTTGCAAAGAGACCATTTTTTGATAGGGTGTAGGGATTATATTATTGTGCCCTACTATTGGAGTTGGGTCATGTGACAACATGGCCAACTGCAGACTATACCACCAGATGTGCCCACCTATACCAAGTTCCATAGGAGTGTGGTGAGGGTCGAGGACCACCCTCACTCGAGTATCACAGACATAGTCCCCTTTGATGATGATGAGCCTGATCATGATTTTCCACCTTTAGCGGTGGGGGATAATGTGGGCGTAGCTGTAGATTTTACGCGGTGGTGGGAGAGGCACCAATCAGCTCCTATGTTCAGAGGCGGTGCTCTAGGAGGAGACCTTGGTCCACATGGGGACTTACCAACCCTGCCATCGTAGGACAAAAGGAGAGGCCGACAGCAGGCCAGGGAGGAGGAGGCACCCCAAGAGGAGGAGGTGCCACCAATGAGGCCGAGGTGATGAAGGAGATCAAATCCCCCACCGACGACTCCATTCTCTTTGGTGCCATCATCTTCTACTGTGGTTGTATCACTTGTGGCACTAGGAGCAGCCATCGAGACCAGAGATGCAGGTTCGAGCACCGAGCCTCACCCTGATCCGAAATGGCAATCAAGGGGATCTAGGTATTCATGATTTGTTGGTGCATGCTTTGTACTTTTAGTTTATATGTATCTTATATATATATATGCCATGTGATACTAATATCCTTTCCTTTTCTTGTGTTTGCAAAGGATGCACATGGATGGGCCAGGCTCATAGCTCAGTGCATATCAGAGGTGGCCCCCACTATGCAGATTCAGGGGTCAGTCCTAGAGGCATTTTGGTTGGTGTTCGTGGGGCATCATGCCCCCAGCTTCGAGCTGGTTGCACACCGATGGATTTCCTATGAGGAGTGGGGTGCAGAGGTTGTCTGACTAATAGTAGAGCTGGTGAGTGTGCAAGGGCATCGTGATAAGCTGTCGGGGGAGCTACGAACGACGCTCGTTGAGTGAGACATGACAGTGAGGAGGGCTAATGTCATTTAGCAGGCATGTGACGCCCTTCAGAGCAGTCTCGATGACCTCGGTGGGCAACCATCAGCTATGAGTCTGACAGAGTTTTAGCAACTGCAGGACCAACTAGGACAAGTGGAGTTGATGATATCTTCCTTGTAGGGGAGATTAGAGGGATGTAGGTAGCCTTACCCGCATCATGCTCTCATTTTTCACACTCGATGACTACCATCCAACCCCTCCCTCGACTTGCAGAAAATCCACTAGAGCCAGAGGGGTCTAGGAGCCATGCTCCTCAGTGATTGAGGATCATCATCATTTTTGTATACATCATTTTTGCAACGAGATACATACATGTTCATACATACTTGTAGATCCTTCTGTATAGAAATATATTCAGTAGCCACTCATTTTTGTAGTAGTGGCCCGATACATGTACATGACATTGGATACATAAATTGCGTATATATATACATATATGGATACACCAATTTTGGTTACATGGCATTGTTTATCTGGATGTGTATGTTTTTTATTTCCCGTATGTTCATGCTATGGATGTTATATTTTCATGTGAATGTATGCTTATATTAGATGCTAATATGATTTAATTAAACACACATGGCGTTATGTTAATTTAAATACAATGATGATCTAATGAATACATACACAGACACACATGGTCATTCACAACACAAAATTATCATAATGTGTTAATGAATAATGTCAACATATGCAATGCTACTACTCCCTTTTGTAGAGAGAGAGCACCATATCGGTGACACATAGGAAATTGCGCATAGTAACGGAAAAGATGCATAGCATTAACAGGCTCCTTCAAAGGTGTTCCATCCATAGATGATAATCCATAGGCGCCTGAGCAGTAAACAAAAATCACAATGTAAGGGCCTAACCAATTAGGATTGAATTTCCCTCTCTAGTCAGGCAGCACATTTACGTTTCTCTGATTCTCATAAAGAACCAAATCTCTTATTTTAAAGGTTTGAGGGAGTGCACTTTGATTGTATTGTCTAGATAACCACCGATGATAAGATTTAAGATGTTCGAGGGCTCGTAAATGATGCTCATCAAGCATCACTAGCTGATGTAGGCAGTTGACCCAATAGGTCTCATTATCAATTAGCCCTTTTAGGGAGACTCACAAAGATGAGATTTCCAATTCTAAGGGCATGATAGCTTCAAAACCATACACGAGGTTATAGGGCGTTGTCCCTATAGCTGTGCGGACACTTGTGTGATAGGCCCATAGAGCATATGTCAATTAAATGTGCCAATCTTTACCGTGTTTATTAACTGTCTTTCAGAGAATAAGCTCAAGAGTTTTATTTGATGCTTCTGCTTGACTGTTGGATTGAGGATAATAAGGTGTGGAGAACCTGTGTTGGATACGAAACTTCTCAAGAAATTGCTTCACTTCCTTGTTCTTGAATGTTGTACCATTGTTAGAAACAAGTGTAGCGGGCAATCCGAATTGAGAAATGATGTTCATAAGGAAGCTACAGATAACTTCAACATTCATGGAGTGGATTAGAATAGCCTTGACCCACTTTGTGAAGTAATCCGTGGTAGTAATGATGAAATCATGTCCTTTGGAAGAGGGAGGTGATATCTTTCTGATGATATCTAACCCCCATTTAGCGAACAATCAAGGGGAAGTTTGGTTTTGTAACTCTTGGGTGGGCGCGTGAATGAGTCAGCTATGTTGCTGGCATTGAGGGAATTTCTTAAAAAATTCAAAAGAATCTCGTTCCATTGTTTTCCAGTAGTAGCCCATGTGTATCAATCTCTGTGTCAGGGATTTACCACCAAAATGTCTACCCCTAGAGCCCGCGTGGGATTCCTTAAGGGCGAGGGGTATCTCCATTTTGGTAAGACATTTAAGGAGAAAACCATTATAGGATTTTCTATAAAGGATGTTTGATAAGATGACGTAGCAAACTGAAAGCTTCTTCACATGAGTGCGGTCATCTTTTGTCGCATTGTCGGGGAAGCTCCCAGTTTTTAAATAGTTATAGACATCATCAAACCATTCTCAAGAGTCCACATGGGAACACATGGGGAATTCTACTTTAGGTTCTTCAGGAATTGTAGGGGTTTGCAGGATTTGGACCACAAAGTGGTATTCTTTTGTATCTTCTTCAAAAGGTACCAAGGAAGCGGCACTTGCCATGGCATCAACATGTCTATTTTCCCTCCTAGGGACATTGTCTATTGTGAAGGAAGAAAGTTGTTTGAGTAAAGACAAGGCAAGGTCCCAATATTGGGACAAATTACTTTGCTTGGCTTGATAAACTCCTGTTATTTGATTCACTATAAGTTCAGAGTTGCCTAGGATACGAAGGTGTTTGAGTTTTAGTGCTTTTGCGATGCATAAGCTAGCTATAAGGGCTTCATATTTGATGATGTTATTAGTACAAGGAAAGTTTAATCGAAAGGACAAGGGGACTAGTTTTCCTTCAGGGGATATTAGGACCACCCTTGCTCCAAAACCAGTTTGACACCTCGACCCATCGAAGTACATTTTCCATTTAGAATCCTTGTTGATCAAGAAAATGTTTTCATCAGGAAACAGATCTATGCCTGGAAAGGAGCGAGATGAGGGAGTGTTTGCCAACTGATCCACAACCGCTTGTCCCTTTACCGATTTCTGAGTAACAAAATTTATGTCGAACTTAGAAAGCAACACAACCCATTTCGCTAACCTTCCTGCTAGGTCAGTGATGGAAAATAAATGCCTTAAAAGATCTATTTTTACTATGACATGTGTTTCAACATGGAGTGGGTAATACCTCAGCTTCTGTGTAGCAAAGATAAGAGCAAGGAACTTCCTTTCCATGGAGGAATAATGAGTTTTGTAGTCAACCAGGACACGTCTAATGTAGTAGATTGTTCTTTCTCTCCTAGAGTCATCATATTGAGCCAACAGGGCTGCTAAAGCATATGGTGATGCAGCTAGGTAGAACAGAAAGGTTCTATCTTGCATAGCCGCATCAATATGGGAGGGTTGGATAAATAGGCTTTGATCGACTCAAAATATTTTTGACATCCCTCATCCCATATGAAGCAAACATCCATTTTTAACAAACGAGTGAAAGGAAGGGTGCGATCGGCCAATTGAGATATGAATCTACAAATTGCCTGAATCTTTCCCTGTAAACTCTACAACTCGGTAATATTCCTTGGTGGAGGCATGTTAATGATAGCGTCGATATTTTTAGTGTTGACTTCGATCCCATGATGAGAGACTATGAATCCCAGAAGTTTGCCGACATCAACGCCAAAGATGCACTTAAGGGGATTTAATATCATCTTGTAGAGTCAAAGCCTTTCAAAAATCAAATGAAGGTTTTTAGGATGATCCTGATGGGTTACAGATTTGGCTAATATGTCATTGACATAATCCTCTAGAATCTTGTGATTGAAGTCATGAAATATCAGGGTCGTCGCCTGCTGGTAAGTAGCTTCTGCATTCTTTAATCCAAAGGGCATGACCACATAACAAAAGGTACCCCATGGGGTAGTAAAAGGCTATCTTATACTGATCGTCTAGGTTAATACAAATTTGATTATA
>VDFB02206090.1:0-23739 GCA_007258455.2 Sequoia sempervirens
TGAACACCTGTCAGGAAAAAGAAAACAGACCACTTTTAAAATGATTAAAGAATGTAAAATTGTTGACAATCTCAAGAGTTGTCATAAATCACTACTACACTGCTAGCCCAAATGTTTTCTAAAGCTTGTTTGTTTGTACAATGATAGTACACATTTTACTGCCTTTTCTTAACATTACCGTTGCTGCATCTAGAGAATAACCCAATAATGCATAGAGGCTGAAGGTAAACAAAGAGAAAAGTGTAGGTGTTGTGGCCCAAAAATAGACACACCAAGCATCCAAATATTTTCGAGTCTGCCAACGATAAAATACATAATTGTTAGTCTACAGAAATTTTTAAAAAGCCTAGTTATTTAGAAATGAAAAATAGAACGAACTGTTATTATGTCCCAAATGACCAAATGTCAACAATCAGACTGTAAAGTAGAACCAGAACTTTTCCTCTTCTATTTCAAATTCAAACAGAACTTGAATTGCAACCTGAAACAATATGTGAAAATGTTACATACTCCAAGGTGTTTCACTTCATGTTTTCTAGTTTCCATCAAACGGTCAGCAAAGAAGTGCTCCCAAGCATACATCTTCAAAGTCCGGATATACATTAAAAGTTCTCCAGCCTTTCTAACTCTGCATAGGAAACGCAAGCAACTAATTATGCAAGTAGCATAGGTTTTTTGAATTAAAAAAATATGACAGAAAAAGAAAGGCTACAAAATAATGTCTTTCTTTCTTTCTTCTTATGTGTATAGAGGGATGCCTTTATGTCTATAGTAGGTGCTTTATATATAAATTATGGTGTTTTATATATAAACCAAGGTGTTTTATAAGATATCCATAATATTAAAACCTTCTAATTGCACAATCCTTTAAACAAATGGACCTTTTATTATTATATGTTCCACGATTCTCTTGACCAACACACCCTTGTCTAATCAAATCAAAGGACAATACATCATTAATGTCCATTTAATACTTTGACTCATATGTGCTTGTAATGAAAACCTAGGTAGAAAGTTGGCCAAGAAAATATAATACAGATAAATCTTCATAATCAGTTATAATAACATTGAAATGACTATTTGATGGATACCTAGAGACTTTAGGAAAACTTTTGAAACAAAATGACCATTACAAATTGTCAATTTGATTACCATGATCACCTTTACAACTTATGTTATTTCGATTTAAAAATGACTGTTAACACTCACATGTGTCTATTTCTTTGTTTTTCTTGTTTTTCTTGCTTTATTGTATTTGCTTAAGGTTATGAAATGTCCTACCCTAATTTCGTATTCAAATTTTTTCGAATTTCATCAATTGACCTGCTCAAGCATTTCATCAAACACTTTGCCAACACACACTTCAGGACTGGTTATCAATGATGTAAGAACCCTTACTAGTTCTGCTCTGAAAACTCAGTTTTGCCCACTTGACAATTTGTCAAACAGTTGGTATGCAAGGCGTTTGAAGTCTGATTTTTTTGTCTGATAGAATTTTCTGAGTTTTCCAATGTTTATTTTGCTTGATTTTCAATGCCAATCTCATAAACAAATACATACAAATGATAGACTAGAGACCATATAAACATATACCAAAACTGTAATGTCCCCTTCTCAAACCTGATATTTCCAATGACTGTTGGCCTTTTTCTGGGAACCCGAAGGCTAGTCGGAAGATAAAATTAGGGTTTCCTATTTTTGAGGAGGTCAGTGCTCAGAGTTGGTAGATTCAATGGCGGATTCTTTCTGGGTTTTCAGAGAGCTTCGCAGTGGTATGTTCATCTCGGCATTCAGAGCATTTTTTGGAATTTACTAGTTTTAGTAAATTCTATTTTTGGCAGCTTTTCAGTTGAGTTCAACTCGGTTGACTTCCTGCTTCAGTTTGGTCAGTTGACTTGGTCATTATTGGCTTCAGGGCACGTTCGGAGAGATAAGTGAAGTCATTTATTTAAAGTCACATTTTAATCTTATATTTGATCGTTGACCCCTTGGCCTAGTCTAATGACTTTATGTTGTTTTGAAAAGTGGGCCTTTTGAGGGTGGCGCTTCATTAAGATTATTTTATTAAATTCCAAAGTCAAAACAAGATTAATTTGGGCGCATTTATCAAAGTATGAAATTTATTTTAAAATATCAATGTTGAGCTTTAAGAGAAAGGACGCCAATTTTGAGAAAGGATTAGGGTTTGACTTGGAAGTGGATTTTAGGGTTTTGTGAAGTCAACAAGAAATTATAAAAGGAAGGCCTTGAAGATCATTTGGACATCTTTGGTCTACTATACTGTTATGCTGCCGGATTGGCTCTGGATTTGCTTCGAGGAATGAAGGCCTCCTAGCTCGGGCATCGCTTCTTGTTTGTAAGACAACAACTAGTGATGATTTTTAGGCTAGCTTGTGAGTTTATTGGAAATCGTGTACTGTAATCTGCATTTGTCTTCTTAGGATCAGATCTTGCATATTAGAGTTTTCTGATTTTAGCATTTTAGCTTTAGCAGATTCGATGTCTTATTCATAAATCAAAAAAGACAAAAAAATCAGTTGTGGGTATTGTCTATTTCATTCCATTTTGGCTAGGCGCCATAGTATGCAAAGTTGTAGATTTTTGTGAAGAGATTCTGAATTTTTAAAGAGAAATCGCCGTACTGCTGGGGCCGTACTTTTCATTTGCATTGGGAACTGTGCATTTCCTGTTATCTGCCTTTTAAGTCAGTTTTCTGTTCTTAGCTTTAGCGCCTCTAGTCTATTAGTGAGTTGCAATTCATAATAGGTAATTTGGATAAGTTAAGAGTGAGTTTTGAGCATTCCAAGAAATCTTCTGTTGCTGGTTATTCATTGGAAGTTGCAGGTCTGTTATACAGTCTTGAGAAATCTGCTAAGTTCTTCATTGGATGGTGATGAGGAACCTTCAAAAGCATTGAGGAGACTTCAGAGAAGGTTGCCCAAGTCTGGAAAACAAGGTTGGATCTAGTTATTGCCATTTCCGTTGATCTTTATTTCTCAGCAACTAAATTCACGAATATTGTATAACTCTATCATATGCTGATTTATATTGTTAGCAAGATTTCATCTCTCAAATTGTAAGCTGGCAGTAGTACTGACAGACATTAGATTCTTGCTTGATCAGATTGTAATCGTCTTCTTACTTTCAGCATTGATATTGTATTTAATTCATCTCCGCCCTATGGTAGCTACTATCCCAGTCTGGGTTAGAAAGCACATTCTGGGTGTTGAGTATTTCCAGCTTTCCGCATTGTCTTTTCAAGCATTGTTATTGTAATCACTCCGTCATATGGTCGCCCCTCACTCCGTGTTGGATTGAGTAGCACATACTTGACGTTGAGTTCCTTTCAGCATTTAGAGTAAAAGATCCTCTGACCATATGCTCGCCATCATCGGCGCCATCCTTGGTTAGAGTTGCTTTTTGCATAAGCAGTTTAGTTCAGATCCTCTAACCAATGCTCACACCTTGCCCACATCGGGATCCTGGTGTACATTCTGGTTAGAGTTGCATATTGCACGTTTTGGTTTATCCTCTAACCTTAACGGGTGTAATGTTGTAATTTGATAATTGAAAAAAAAAAAAAATTTGGCTCGGAATATTTCAAAAACCCAAGAAGAAATTAAGCTTTTATTGACTACATGATAAGTCTGATTACAGGTTAACAGATCTGATTTGAAGTATATCAGACTCAGATAAAGATTACGATCTTGTTCCAAATTAAAGATTTGGGTATATACATATATAGATCATACCCGGAATTGTTGCATCTTTATTGTATGACTTTGAATGATGATATATAAGCTCCGGATGAAATAACTTCAACGCTAGAAGTCTGATATGAATAACCAGCTACAGCTCCTAAGCCACCTTCACCGGTATCAGCTCCTAAGCCACCTTTGAATTTACATGGTTTCTGTCCAGCAAGCAGTTCTTCAAGTTTACCGAAGCTAGATCTGAAATTATTTTCACAAAATTTAGCCTTCTCTAATTCCACTCTCAAATTTACTATCTCCTGCTCGAGTCTGGAACATTCTTCAGACTTGTTCTGCACCATTGTAGTCAAGCATTCTTCAATCTTCTTATTTTCTTATACTGTCACTTTCAGTCCAATTATCTCTTGTTTTAGCTGTTCACTTACTTCTCTATGTCTTTCCTTAAATTTCTTCAATTGTTCCTTCAATTTCCGAACACATTCATTTGCTTTATCAAGATTCTCTTTCAAATCTTTGTTTTCTCTTTCCACTTTATCAAGATTTTCAAGAGCAGTCCGGAGTTCTCCTTAGTCATTTATTATCTCCATCTTCAGGATCTCCCTCAAGTTGTTCGACTTTACCGAAGGAACCAAGAGCTCTGATACCAATTGTTAAACAAGCGCAAGACAACTGAGAGGGGGGGGGGAGGGGTTGAATTAGTTGTCACACAAATCTAAACTCAAAACTATATCACTTATAAAATCTTCAACCACACTATTTTGTTATTACATCAACATGAAACATAGATAACAAATAATAAATCAACACAATGAACACCATATTTTTACGTGGAAAACCCAATAAAGGAAAAACCACAGTGAGGGTTAACTCACACTATATAGTATTTAAAAAGGAGGCTCACTGCCAAAAGGACTCAGTGTCCAAGTACAAAGGCTCACTGCCTACAAAAGGGACTCACTGCCTACAAAAGAATTATACAAAGCAGAGTAAGGCTTTACAACCCAAAAATGAACTAGAAAAATGGACCTAACATGTGCTGAAACAGTTCTGGATATGTTCACTTATTTCCTCTGTCACTTTCCTACAGACTCACTGCACATATTTGCACACACTCATTCACACTTACTCACTCTCACCAAACTGTTCACCATATACTTACATATATACCCAATCTCCATCGCAGGCACTAATTAGGTTGGCTCCACAAAGTATTTTCAAATTGCCTTAATCGTTATTATGTCGGCTTCAATAGTTCACAAAATATTTCCAAACACACAAAATAATCTTTAGCACATTTCATCATGTCGGCTCGGACCAAGAAATAGGTCACACATAAATTTTCAAATCAAAATTAACTTAACAAGTCGACCAAAAATAATCTTCAACGCAACAAGGCAACAATCAATCTGTTGGTTGCTACTACGATGTACGAGAACCAGAGCACAAAATAACCTAATCATGCACGCCTTTAACGTCCATCAATTGTTTCCCAAAATCGCAACCAAAGATTATCATCCGCGGAGAAGTGCAGACTAGAATACCGGACAGGCAACCAAAATACCAGACCAGCCATCGAAGAGGATAAGCACCGGTATAAGAGTACCATACCCAACTTCCAGCATACTACCAACATGGTGACATCAATGACAACCAATAGATAACTTTACTCATTTTTCCAACAAAAACCTCATCACTATTTCCCAGACGTCCACAAATCACTAAAATCTCATCTCATCCCCTTAATTGCTATGTAGCACCAAGAATAATAGTATATATATATATATATATAATCTACACAATTTTCAGATCGATATGCAAACCGCAATAGCTTCACATGGCTAGAATAGTACAATTTAAGTAAAATATATTTGCATTGAAGTTTTCCATTGCAAAATATATCTACTAATTCCCAAATTTCCTAGATCTCAACTAGATAACTGAAACTTCAAAATTTGTCCCTGTAATAGAGTCTGCGACGGATTTGGGTTTTCGTCCAAATCATTGAACTCAAGGGTTTCCATCCTCAAGTTATGAGAAAGCCAAACTCTCCAAAACCAAAATAAAATCTAGCATAAACTGTGTAATGTCCCCGTTTTCGAGGTAGTTTGATTTAATTAATTTAATTAATTAAGTTGTCCAAAATAATAATTTTAGATTGGGAATGACTAATTCGTTATTTTAATTAAATTCAAGAAAAAGGTATTAAGTTAATTATTTATAAGGTTATCAAATAAATCAATATTATAAGGTGACCTTATATTTAATTAATTTAATAAAGTGACTTGAATTTAAAAAAATATATCATAAAGTCAATTAAAAATATATATATATTCTAGAAGCTTCTTGAAGAATTGGAGAAAAAGAATAAATAGAGGGGTTGCCTAAGCTTCTAGACATCCAGATTTGAAATTTATATTTGATAATTCATCTTGTGGAGCCAAGGGTTTCTGCAAATTTCTTCTTGATCATAGGAAACGAAAACTTCCTATTGATAGCAATTTTGAGGGTGTGAAATATCATCTAAATTATTGCAGCTGTGGGGGAGGTTACTATTGATGTGATTTTTGTGACCACACCAATCAGCAGAACAAAGTAATCTGAAAGCTACTCCATTCTCTCTTGATCAAAGTATTTTGTACGTTAAGATTGCAAGAAAGATCGCACGTTCAACTCCAAGGTTCCGATAATGCAATGGAATACCCTCAATCGGTTCGTTGTGATTTGTTGTTTTCACGAGGGGACTTACACAATTGTTCAGAATGTTTGCAGCTGACAGCAGGTTAATGATTGGAAGGACATTTTCGTGAGTGATGTGAATGATTTGGCAATAAGGTATGAACTTCCTAAAACTATCCAGAAATTGTACTGAATTGAAATAAGTGCAGGGTTTAGAAATGCTATGGTCTACTCTAAGTGCAAGATATGCGGAGCTTGACTTTAGCGGACTTCAACCGGACTTTGCCTTGCCTCGCGTGGGATAGCTTCAACAAAGTCGATGCAATCTTAAGGGAGCAACGAAAGGTATTCAGATTACAACTCACATGCAAATACCATCAAGACAACGCATACAAACACGTGAATCACAATCGAAGTTAAGTTTGATAAGTATTCCAGTTGACCACACAAGGCAAACTTGCCGTCAGTAAGCCGCTAGTGGTATGGATTAAAACGAAGCCACCTTGATTAAACACCACAATCCACAACTAATATCTACTTGCATGAAAATGAAAATTACTCTAATCTAAGCTACTTGAAGTAGAAGGGATGAAGAAATCTTCCTAGCTGCTCATAACAAAAGACGAATTCACCATCAATGAAAGCTCTCTTTATTATGATAGTTTTCACAACAATCTCTTACAAAGTTCTCAAAGGAAAATTTTCCTTCTCCTCCAAACTATGCTAAGCTAACAAGCTATACTAAGCTATCACTACTTGTTGTGACCTTTTTCACACATCGCCCCATTGCAAATGGGGACCCCCTAATTTTTGCTTCGTCTCGAACTTTTGGCTTGATTTTAGTTAGTTTTCCTATTCTCTCTCTCTCTCTTTCTATCCCTTTACTGTTGTCTGTCTTTCGGGGTGTGCCCGTTTGATGTGAGATTTTGGCCAAGTCGGTAAAATTAGGGTTTTCAACTTTCCAACCAGTTTGTGGTCAAGCGAGGTGAATAAATTAACATTGCTGTCAGTATGCTTCCAGCAGACTCTCAGCTAAATTTCATCAGATTCTGACGACTTACTATTTTTAGTAAGTGTGTAATTCAGGGCATTTTCTCAGCATTCTTGAAATTTCGACAGTCACACTGCATTTAGAACACTTCAGGCTACTCGCGGGCAAAATTTGAGCTGAAACCGACAACTGTCTATTTTTAGCAGTTCAACTTCCAGAGCAAATTTTAGGGTTTATATGCAGATTTTTTCAGTACATGTCTGAGGATTCCTTCTGGGTTTTCAAAGGCCTTCGAGATGGTGTAACATGCAAAGTGAGATAATGACTTTCAAAGTTCAGCCTTCAGAGGCTATTTTAAGGGTTTGCATGTCAGGGTTTTCTTTGCATGTTTGCATATTCCTTGTGGGTTTTTCAAGAGCTTCGCAGTGATGTGACATGCAAAGCGAGATAATCACTTCTTCAACAACTTGCTATTTTTAGCAGATGCACTCTGGCAGCCACTTCCCAGCGCATCAGAATCACGAACAGAATAGAATGCAACAGAAACGAAATCAAACGGAGGTCATTTGGTATGCATGCAAGTCAAATTAGGGTTTCCAACTTTGGAACCTAAAAAGAGGGGTAAAATGCCAGAATTTCCTAAAATTGGTGTATCCCACCGCGTTCAGCATCTTTCAAGCTATCCACCGGTAAAATTTGAAGGCAATTGGAGCACTTACTATTTATAGTAAATCATTTCAAAAACTGGCTAAAAATAGTAAGTCAGCAGTAGGCGTCAGTGTTAATAGGTAGGTCACCCGATGAGAAGCATGTCATTCGAATTTCAAGTCAAACGGAGTTGTGGAAGTCTCAAAATCAAGCAGCTGCTATAAATAGTAAGCCACTTCAGAAGCATGCCAGAAATAGCAGGTCAGCATGAAGCGCCAGTATGAATAGGTCAAGCAGATGTTGAGGACCCCATGGCGCAAATTTCAAGACAAATGGAGTTGCAGAGGATGAAAAACCAGACACTTGCTATTTTTAGTAGGCTGGTGCAGAGGAATTAGGGTTTCCTAAATTCAAGGGCAAAACACGACAATCATGCAAATGCAACATCCGGCCACGATCACCACACTTCAGGCAATCGGCAAGCAAAATCTGAAGGCATTCTGAGCAATTGCTATTTTTAGTAAGTTGCTAAAATAGCAGGTACAGACAGATATCAAGCCTCAGTAGCACAAATACATCCCCAGGTTCAGAACAAAGCAAAATCCAGCCTTTTTGGAGCTTGAAATTAGCTTGAAGTGAAAAGTTGACAAACTTTCTGAAAATAGCAAATTAGGGTTAGTATGATCGAGTTGCCCTCAATCAGGCAAAGAGCATAAAATTCACTGAAATTGATAAATTTTCAAGTCCAGCTAGTGAAGAACGCCTTTAAAAGCTGAAGGTTGGTGGAAATTCTCTAAGCACTTGAAATTTGAAGTTCACATGCCAAATGCACCTTGAGAAGCTGAAGATGAGACAAGAAATTTAGTGAAGGCATTGAAAATAGAAGCTTGCCTAGGGAAATGCGCCCAAGGTCAGAGAAAGAAGATGAAGTTTGACTAAGTACTTAAAATTTGAAGCCCCTGCTCTCCTAGGTGCCTTGACTACTTAGGTTTGATGGAAAATTCTTCTAGGTGTTTGAAATTGGAAGTTGGCATGGTGAAATGCGCCCTTGAGGTTCAAGATTGCAAAAATTGTTCTAGGGCATTCAAAACTTGAAGCTAGACACTCCATTTGCGCCTTGACTTAGAGGAAGGCTGGAGAATATTCTAAGTATGGAAAAATGGAAGTCCCCCCCCTAAAATGCACCTTGCCTTGCCTGGAGAGATTGAAATTTGTTTAAGTCATCAAAATTTGAAGCACACCCCTCTACATGCGCCATGAGAGGGAGAAGGAGTTGAGAAGGCAAGAATTCTGACTAAGGCAAGTGAAACTGAAAGTAGAGGGGCTTAAATGCACCCTTAGCAAGGAGGAAGCTACAAATTTTTTCTAAGTGCTTAAAGTGAAAGCTCCACCCTCCATATACGCCTGGAAAGAGAAGAGGAACTTAAAAATTTTCTAAGTTTCACAAAATGGAAGTAGCACCTCCAAAATGCGCCCTTGCATGTTGAAGAGACTAAAAAAAATTTCCAAGTCTTGAAAGTTGAAGTAGAAGTCTCCAAATGCGTTGACTTGAGAAGAAGGTGATTAAAAGTTTAAGTATTGCAAATTTGGAGTAGACCCTTCTAAATGCGCCTTAGCTGGAGGAGAGAGACTTGAAATGTTCTAAGGCATGAAATTTGAAGTCCCAAGGGCAAAATGCGCCCAAGCTTGAAGAGGTTCCAAGAAATCTTCTAAGTATCCAAAATTGGAGGCTCGCACTTCTAAATGCGCCCTTGAGGGAGAATGGAAGATGAGAAGCTCGGAAAATTTTCTAAGTATCAAAAATTTGAAGTAGAGAGGGTCAAATGCGCCCTGGCTCTGAGGTGACTCCAGCAAAGTTTCTCTAAGTGTTGCAAAATGAAAGATTGACCTCTCATATGCGCCCACCCAATGGAGTTAAGATGAAAGTTCTCTAACGCACTTAAAGTTGATGTTCACACGTGCAAATGCGCCCAAGAAGGATGGGGAGACTTGGAAATTTTCTAAGTATCACAAACTTGAGGTGGCTACCTCCAGATGCGCCCTTGAAGTAAGAAGAGGTTGATGAAATATTCTAAGTGTCAAAATTTGCTCCTCTATACTTGAAATGTGCCCATGCTTGTAGTGGTGGGTTTAAAAAAATGCCTAAGGCATGTAAATTGGAGGCTTGAAGTCCAAAATGCGCCCTAGCCTTGACTGGAGGGTAAAATATTCTAAGTATTGAAAATTTGACGCTCAGCCAGTCATATACGCCTTGGCTTGTGGAAGGGGTTGCAAGATGTTCTAAGTATTGGAAAATCGAAACTCAAAGCCCACCCATTGAAATGCGCCCATGGTATTAAAAGAAATTGTGATTGAAGTTGAAGAAAATTTTCTAAGGCACAAAATTTTCTTCTTGAGGAAAATTACGCCTAGACTTGAAGTGATGAAATTTCTCAAGATATGAATGAAGTTTCCAGAGAAGAAGTCAATGGATGCTGGCTTCACAGGGTTAATGAATATTTTCAAGTCAGAGCAAAGAAATACGCTCAAGGGTGAAGAAATGAAATAAATTTGATGAGAAATTATTTTTCTAAGGTTCAAAATTCAAAAAATTAAATGAACCCATTCGTTGTATACCCAAGGATTCGACAAGTTCTGAAGAAAATTCTCTTCTGGGTATTAAAGATCTTCGATGAGAAGTTGATTTCCAAGTCTTCTGCACTTCGCCAAGGCCTTCGAGATGAAGAATTTAATTGGTACTCGAATTATGAATTTTTTTAAGGAAAATTTTAAAAAAATTCTAAGACAAAGAATAAATGATGTTGTTGAAGATAGAATGCCTTGAGTGATGAATTTGAGATTGAACGACTAGATGATTTTCGGTCAGGTTCTTGATGAAAACAATTTTCTCAAGCCAAAGTGAACGCCTCGGCCTGTGGAATGAAAATGGAAGCTCAAGTCTCCAGATGCGCCCTAAAGAGGATGAATGATAATATGAAAATTTGGCTAAGGCATGAAGAATTTGAACACAAAGTTGGCTAGAGAAAAGCGATGAACCCTTGGAAGTTAAAGCATGAAAATCAGGTAAGTTGAGTTTTTTATTATGAAGTGTTCTAATGCTCTTCTCCTTGCTTGTTTTGCAGGAGAAACGTCAAGACCAAACGATGATGACTTAGGAAGATGAAGCAAGTACTCCAGGACTTCATTTCAACCTCGAAGGAAGAAAAGTTGCAAGAAATGGCTAAGTGTTGAGACTTAGTGACAGAGGGGAAATGTTTTCAAAGCTCAAGATGGAGGAAAAATGAAAACCCAAGCAAGTACTTCGAAGTTGAAGAACAACATCAAGGAGGAAAATCATCATCCGGCAAAGGAAAGAAGTTACAGTCTTGAAATTTCAATCCAAGAGGCTGAAGTAGTGGTGATCGGACTCATCCAATTTGCAGTCAAGAAGAAGATCAAGAACAGTGTGAACGTGTTTCAAAGTTGGAATCTTCTAGAAGGATGATGGACATTAATGGCTCATTTATTACCCCACTCCTCTTTGTGGCAGTTTTTAGGGTGAATCTTGTTTAGGGCTGAGGTGGCACAATCTGGGCCATCCAGCTGATTGTAATCTGAGCCGTCCATTGGACTTGGCCAGCTATATAAAGGGGCATCCACCCTCATTTGTATCTCATTAGAAGTTAGAATTAGAAGTAGAAGTTAGACAGTAGACATAGAGTAGAGGGACAACTTAGAAGTAGCTTAGTATAGATTGATAGTGTAGTTGAAGAAGAAGGAAAGTTTTCCTTTGAAAACTTTTGCAAGAGATTGTTGTGTAAAACTTTCATAATAAAAGATCTTTTCATTGATGGTGAAATTCGTCTTTGTTATGGATAGCTAGCGAGGTTTCTTCATCCCTTCTACTTCAAGTAGCGTAGATTAGAGTAATTTTCATTTTATGCAAGTAGATGTTAATTGTGGAATGTGGTCTTCAATTTGAGCAAACTTCGTCTATCCATACCACTAGTGTGTTTGCTGATGGTGAATGCGCCTTGTGTGGTCAACTGGAATATCGTGTACTTAACTTCATCATGATTTGTATGTTTATATGCGTCGTTGTGATGGTATTTTCATGCTAAGTTGTGATCTGAACACCTTGAGCTACTCCTCTGAAGATTGCACCGGTTCTGTGGAGGCTGCCCGAAGCGAGGCAAAGCAAAGCCTGGTTAAAGCTTGTGAGAATTGATCGCCATGTCCCACGCCTTAGAATAGATTCGAGCCTTCTTAACCCTGCACCATTTACATCTTTCGAGCGTTTGAATTCCTTTCTCCGCTGCCGAACAATTTCGTAAGTCCCCTTGAAATACCAGCAAATCACATTGAGCCAACTGAGACTATTCGCATTGAAAGAACCTTGGAGTTGAACGCATGAACTCTCTTGCAATCTTAGCGTGCTAGATACTTTGATCAAGAGGGGATAGGGTAGTCGTTGGCGACTTTATTCTGCGTTGGTGTGGTCACAAAAAACACATCAACAATACTATCAGTCTCTCTTCTCTAGTCTCTAAACTGATCTAATGTCTAATGATGTACAAATGAAGGGGGATGCCCCTATTATAGATAGCCCTGTCGAATGGACGGCTCATATTAAAATCAAATGGAGGGCTCAGATTAAGCCACATCAGTCCTAACCCTAAAAACTGCCAGAACAGGGAGTGGTACAATAAATGAATCAAGAGATTCCCACTCCCAAAATAGCAAAGGCAATTAATGCCCACTATCAGTCATCCAGAAGGTCATCATCCAGAAGGGCATTTGCGTTCTCCTCCTTGGTTGCAAAATCAATGAATCTAGTCAGCATAGCCTCAACCTCATGAACCGAGATAGGCGGGATGTGATCAAGTTGAAACTCTAACACTGTGACTGCCTGTCCATGCCGCGTACAGGACTTTCTCCAAGCAACTAAAGCATCCGAGTATTTTGAATAATACTGGAGAAATTCGAGGTGTTCTCAAAGTCATTCTAGACAAAATTATTCACCTCTAAAAAGAAAGGTGGTAGCCTACTCCTCAAGCCATCAGTAGTCACCTCATCAGAATTCAATCTCCCAACAAAGATAGCCTCTAAGGTGTTCAGGACTCCATCAATAATGTTCGTCATGGCCTTTCTGACTCTAGCCGAATCAGCCTGTGTTGCATCAAAGAATCCACGGCATGTGACTACTGAAGAGTACCAACTGACAAAATCATAGCACCTTCCTGAATCACGCCTCCATCAATCAACATCTGCAAGCAAGCATGCATCAAAGCCTCCAAATGCTGAATAACCTTGCTCTGATAGATATGAGCATCACCCTAGGCATGATCGACTGCATCCATCCATATCATAATGCTGGAAGCTTGCTAATAAGCATGAGCAAGATCTTCCATAAACTTCTCTGTATCAACACGAACGCTGGCTACCCACTTATCTACGTCCTGTGCCATCTTTCTCAAATCCTCCAGGCCACTGATTAATTCTCTAGACAACTCGGCTGAAGGCTCAATCGCTGGATTCTCCTGCCCACAAGGATGAGACAAATGTTGCACGTAGCCTATCAATGTCTTGTGCTCTTTCTTCAATTTCTTGTATTTGCCTTTAGTCTTGAGCAATCTATCCTTGAGCGCCTGATAGGAGTTATCACATTCCTCAATTATCTGTGCTCCTGTAGGGCGACCTAACTCCAAGGTGGTGATCATATAATTTTCTGGCACAGCCTCATCTCGATCACACTCGACCCTTGGCACAGCCACATGAAGGGTGCGAGAGCCATCCTCATCCATTGAAATCTTCAAAAACTTTCTAGCTCTCTTCTTTGTTGGAGGTGCACTGATCCTACTCAAGAATTCTTCCATCTCTACCGCTGGATCAGCCTCTTCACTGGGGCTCCTCCTCATCCTATCTCTGAGCCAATCAGGTACTACCTGCTGTATAACAAATGGCTGCTCATCCCTTGCTTCTTCCTCACGAACTTCTTCTCTAACTTCATCCTGGTGAGGCTCATTGGCTTCTATGGGCTGAGTATCTCCTAAAACTTGGCCCTCCTATCCTGTAACTGTATCATCCTCTAGAGCCGCCTCAAGCTCACGCTGGAAGTGTGTATCTGTAGCAGTTTCCTCATCTTCTTCCTGTTGATTATCTCTAGTAGGCGCGTTGACACTCTGGCCAACAGACTCTCTTCGAGGTAGCTGATTTGCCTCCTGTAACTCTTGTTCCTTATTCAACATATTTCTCTGATCAGCAAATAGTGAAACCTCCTGTATGCATGGAGAACGAGTCTCCAATGGCGTAGGTGATTCTACCACAATTCTTGGAGGCTCTGGCTGAGCTAGCTCTTTCCTTCGAGATTTTGGAGCTTGAGCAACTTGTTTCTTCTTGGCGGCAGTTTGCGTCCTATGATCTCCCATCAAATTGTAAGTCAAGGGAATTGACCTACTCTTCAGCCAGCTCACATGTCTTTCAACCCATCCAATGGTGAATGTCAGGACTGGTATACAAAGTGTGTCCAAATCAGCAATCTCCGGCTCCGACCAATCTGGAAGTGGGAGTGGTGTATCCCTCACTGCCTCATAATCTGGATGAAGAACGTTCATGTCCTCGTCCACCTGATCCGATACTGGAATAATTTCACACTCCCTGATTATGCTCAAAGGTAGTCTTGAAAACATTCTCTTTCTAACTTCAGCCTCATCCAATGCACCAACCCAATAATCCTCAATATTTGCTTTGTGCCTGAACTCTTCTAACAGTATCCATCTGATATTGCTGTGGGGGTCATAATGCTTCCTGCTGGTGTGATAAGAAAAGTGGAAGAACTGAAGCTCATTCTCAGCTTCCCTGGCTGCCTGTAGTGAAGCACACACTTCGTCTGAATTTCTCATGATGATTGGGAAATCAAGTCCTCCCTTCTTCTTTTTCTTCTAAATCTTATCATAAGCAATGAGTTGCCCAAATATCTCCAACATCAAAATCCTATTTGTAGGGTATTTGGCAATCTGTACGAATATGAAGAAAACCCTTGCAGCCTAACATAAGTAAATTTCGGAAATTGGATAAACCAACAACCGTACCTTTCTATCAATTCTTGAGCTTCCCCCGAGATCCAGTGATGAGTCCTTTGCTAAAGTGATCTCGTTATGTGCATGGTGAAGGCATCATTGACTCGCTTGTAATGAGATGTGCTTGTCAAGTGCAGTTGCAAACAAGCCTCATGAATCTTGAACTGATGAGAGCCACATCCGATTGGCTCCTTGTATGATATTCCCCTGTACTTCGTCATACAAGCCAACATGTAGACGATGTATGAGCCCATGTAGAATGTCTTTGTCCTCCTCAAACTTCGGAGCTGCTCGTGCAAATTATCACTAATCACATCACTGCCCAGTTGATATGCTCATTTCCTTCCAGCACGAGGTTGAAATAATAGAACATCCATGGCTCAAAGATGAATGCTTGAGGACAACCTCCAACCCTACTGAGCATCATAATCAGATCACAATACTCCTGCTTCAAATCATCTGAGATTATTTGCTTCGGCAACTTCGTGCGAGAGGGCTTGGGCTTGTTCATCCAACGAGCGTTAATCATATCAGCACATCTCTCGAATGTTGAAGTGTACATCCGCTCAGCATGTTCCCTCGTCTTGTAGATCATCCTCTCCTGTGATGGAATTCCAAATGCTTCGCCGATAGCTGCAGGCGTGAGGTTGGTGAACAATCTACCATCAGGTGAGACAATAGACATGTGCTCAGGGTCGTAGCAATTAGCACACTCCATAATCAGCTCCGGACACTGAATTGCTGGTGGAAAACCAACAGCTGCATATAATCCACTCCTGACAATATTGTGAGATGTGATCGAAGGACGATGGCCTCCAACTCCCATCATTCGACTTCTGAAAGCCTCCATGTTGAAAGAACCCAAGTTTGTATCAGCCAACTTGCCCAGCTTTGAAGAGAATTTTGACTCCGACAGGAATGACTTGCTTAGCTTCTTGATCACTGCCTGTCTAGACGCATTTGCTTTGCTAGACTCAGCATTATCTCTGCCAGTTGCTCTTACTTCAGCCATTCTGCAAAAACAACAAATAGTCATTAACAATTTAACTTAGAAAGATAATATCACATCAGGGCTGCTAGCAGACTTTCGAAATGAGAAGTTGCATTACGCAATTCTAACTTCAAACCTCAACTTCTCCTTTAGCAACTTCGAACTTTCAGTGCTTAGAAAGTTTTTCAAGCTAGCTTCAGCAACTTCAGCACTTAGAGAAAATCGGCCAACTTCACTTCAACAACTTCTCAACTTCAACTTTATTTCACACTTCAGCTTCAACTTCAGCTTCAACAATCTCTCAACTAGAGCCCAAGTTCGCACTTCTTCACCAAGTTTTAGCTTGCACTGCAACCTTCACTGCTTCGAATCGAACTTGCCAGCTTAATGGAGAAAATAACATAACTTCACAGTTCATATAGCCAAGTCGATTTCTAGAAGAAGCTATCTTTAGCCAGTATTCGAATTTCCCTCCTCAGGCAGCTGCAACATTTGTCATCTGACGTCCGGAATATTTGACCTTCTAGAATTTCAAAAAGATTCACTTCACTGGTCAAGGCGTACTTAGCATTTTTAACTCATTTTTTGAAAGTGTTAACTTCAACTGCATCTTTAAGAAATTCACTTCACCACCTGAAGTGTTGACAACTTTGATTTTATTCATCTCTGGCTCAAGAAGATTATTTTCACGAAGAATTTGATCAAATTCACCTAGGTAATCAACCTCAAATTCATCATCCAAGGCATTTTATTTCAACAACACATTTTATTCTTTCTGCCTTAGAAATTTTTTAAATTTTCCCCTTAGGAAATTCATCAATCAAGTGCCCATGAAAAATCTTCATCTTGAAGGCCTTGGCGAAGTGTGGAAGACTTTAAAATCAATTCCTCGTCGAAGATGTCCAATACCCAGAAGAAAATTTCCTTCAGAAAGCGTCGAATTCATGGGTCTACAAATGAAGGGGTACTTTTAATTTTTTGAATTTTAACCTTAGAAAAATATTTTTCAATCAAATTTATTCTTCATTCCTCATCTCTGGGCGTATTTTCTTGCTTGGCCTTGAAAATTTTTATCATCCTCATGAAGTTGGAGCCCTCTGACATATCTTTGTCAATTTTATTCATGTCTTAACAAATTTCATCACCCTCTCAAGCCTGGGCATATTTTCCTCTAGAGGTGGAATTTTGTGCCTTAGAAAAATTTTAAATAATATCATCAACATGGGCGCATATGAGGGGTCCAGAGGGATTTCACATGCCTTAGACAATTTTCTCCAAGCTAACATCTTCAATACTCTAGGCGCATTTACATGTCAGGCAAGGATTAACACCTAGAATTTTCTCAGCCACCTTAGACTTGGGCGCATTTTACATACTGAGGTGGATTTATTTCCAACACCTTAGTCACTTTTCCAACTTCATCTCTAACATGGGCGCATTTAGCATATGGAGGAGGATTTAACTCTCAACGCCTTAGTTTATGCCTTGACCTTGCTTCTAACATGGGCGCATTTAGCATATGGAGGAGGATTTAACTCCCAACGCCTTAGTTTATGCCTTGACCTTGCTCATTTGGGCGCATTTCACATGTCATGGAGGAAAAACTCAACACCTTGGTAACTCTTTTTACCCATCTTCACCTTGCACTTGGGCGCATTTAGGGGGTGGTGAAGGAAGTTTGACTCCAACGCCTTTTGACTTGCCTTGACTCCTCTTCTAGCATGGGCACATTTTGAGGGTGGTGAAGGATTTAACTTACATTTAGAAATTTTCTCACCCCTTTCTCTTCTTGGGTGCATTTAGGGGTATGAGGAGGATAAACTTCAACACTTAGAAATTTTTTTATCCTATTTCTCCTTGAGGGCGCATTTTGAGGGTGGAGGAGGATGTTTTCATGCCTTAGAAATTTTCACATCCATCACTTCTTTCCTTGGGCGCATTTAGGGGGTCTAGAAGGACTTAACAATGCCTTAACTCTTTTTCTTCACCTTGACTAGATGAGGGCGCATTTTAGGGGTCAAGGAGGATTTAACTTATACTTAGAAAATTTCTCAGCTTCCTGCCAGCTTGAGGGCGCATTTTGGGGGTCAAGCAGGATTTCCAAACTTGAAACTTTTCCATCCTCCTGCCAGTTTCTCCTTGGACACATTTGACAGGGTGAGAAGGAATTTTATCAGACTTAGAATTTTTCTGGCCTGCTCGCTCATATCTTACTATATTTAGTAAGCCCTCTGATTTTCGTAGTTCTGAAGCTTGGATTGATGTGGGATTCGCGCCACAGGATCCTCATGACCTAGGTGATTTGCTCATACTGCCATCTCGAGTGGATTTGCTATTTATAGCATGTTTCTAAAGGTGTTTTACTATTTATAGTAACTGCTCAGTTTCATGACTTCCCCAACTCCGTTTGACTTGAAATTTGGATGGTGTGACCCTCATCGGTAGACTTGCCCGTTCACACTGGCGCATGCTACTAACTTACTATTTATAGTCTTTTTCGAAGTGGCTTACTATAAACAATAAGTGCTCCGATTGCCTTCAAATTTTACCGGTGGGTAGCTTGAAAGATACTGATCGCAGTGGGATACACCGGTTTTCGAAAATTCTGGCATTTGACCCCTCATTTTGGGTCCCGAAGCTGCAAACCCTAATTTGACTTGCATGTCAATCAAACGGCCTCCGTTTGACTCCGTTTTTGTTGCACTTTACTTTGTTCATGATACTAATGTGTTGGGTAGCTGCCGAAATGGTCCTACTAAAAATAGTAAGTCTCTGAAAAGTGATCATCTTGCCTTGCATGTCACATCACTGCGAAGCTTTCGAAAAACCCACAAGGAATGTCCAGACATGCAAACCCTAAAAATAGCCTCTGAAGGCTGAGTTCTAAAAATCATCATCTCATTTTGCATGTTATATCACTGTGTAGGTTTCAAAAAACCCAGAAAGAATCTCCAGACATGCACTGAAAAACTTTGCATATAAACCCTAAAATCTGCTCCTGAAAGTGACATTTGCTAAAAATAGAAAGTTGTTAGTTCCAGCTCAAAATTTGCAGACAAATAGCCTGACGTGCTCTGGATGCAATGTAATGATCGGAACTTCAAAAGTGTTGAGAGAACGCCCTAAATTGAACACTTACTAAAAATAGTAAGTTGTCGAAATTTGATGAAACTTTGTTGAGGACCTATTGGAAGCATGCTAACTACATTACTGAGCTCAGATTTCAACTTATTCACTCCATTTGACTCCAAACTGGCCGGAAGACTCAAAACCTAATTCTCATATCTCAGACTTAGCCAAAATCTCACGTTCAAGCTCAAAGGTGGACACATCCTCGGAAAGGCAAACAACAAAAAAGAGACAGAAAGAGAGAGAGAGAGAGAGACAAAACCAAAGCCAAAAGACCAGAATGGAGCAAAAATTAGGGAGTCCCCATTTTGAATGGGGTGATGTGTGAAAAAGGTCACAACAGTTACTTCACACTTCTCATTGTGGCAAAATTTGTGGCAAAAGGCCAATTTTGAAGGAGGTTTGATTGGTGATTGAAGAGATCATTTTGCTTGCTTGGGATCACTTCACATCTTAAGCTATAAGGTCGATTTGATTATTGTGATATTCAGATATAATTTTCCAGTCATCATATCAACCTATGTGAGTCTCATGTTTTTGTTCATATCTTTCGATTGAGGAGGCCAATCATTCTAGGTATTGTTGCATTCAATTCTTATCATCGAGACAATCGTTTTAGGGGCAAATTGGAAGGAGTTTGGTGCTGCAATTAATTATTTAAACATTTGCCAGGCAAGAACAAGGGCGGCAGCTTGAGCAAGTCGATTTGAGCTTGGAAGGTGTTTATCACATTGGATTTTTATGGTTTCTTCATCAACAACATTGGGCGCCCTCATTCCCAAGTTCTTGCATTTACTAAGTAGTTTGCATTGTCATCATAGGCATTTTAGTTGCTGCTGTAAGTGAATACTCAGAAAATCAGATTTGGCACTATTGTAAATCAATTGTAAGCCAAGAGTCTTGGCCAATTCATAGCATCATTGTATTAGACATTTTATTGCAAAGAAGGAGATATAAGTTGCCAGTCAAATACTATTGTAATTGAGCTTGTTTATATCATTCATGATCTAATTAGTAGTATGCATGCCAAGTGTTTGACAAAATGTCAATTGGCTGTAGATGCACATTTTTCATGTAGTTTTCATCTATTTGCATTGGAAAATCCAAAAACAAGCATTGCATTGCATTCTAATCTTTCTTTAGTCATTATAGTAGTCTTTTCAAGCATTCAAAACATTTTAGCATTCATTACAAACAAGCAATATCAAACTAAAACATCAAATCAGCAAGCAAAGACTTTGCACACCAACTGTTTGACGAAATTACAAAGGCAGGAATTGAAGTGTTTGGAAGACAGTTTGAGTTGGGTTCATTACAAACTGAAAATGAGCTTCTCCAAAACTTTTAATATTTCCTCTTTCTGTAACTGCTGCCCTAATTCTTGAAAACCAAATTTACTTTAATTTAACTCCTTATTTCCCCTTGAAAGTGACTTTTATTATATATTTTAACTTTTTAACTTAAGTCACTTTTTACCATTAAAATAATTAATTTATGTTGTCCTTTGAATTTTAATCTTATTCGACAATGTAATGACCCGGCTAATTCTGATGTAAATTTGCTGCCTTAGCTCATGGACATTTTATCAAACAAATGCTGCCTTTGGTCTGATATAATTCTCTGTTTATGTTTTCTCTTGAAAAGAAGTGTTGAAATGCAAATAGAACTTGTCTAAACCATGAGAAACATGACCATTTACATCTAAGATGAAGTGCAGATTGTATTTGGTATTTTCTATGCAATATATGATTGAAACTAAGAGCCACTGTCTAGCTACAGCAAGATGTCATTTCCTCATACAGTTGGCATGCAACTACTGATGCAAAATGTGAAAAGATAGCAGATATACAATTTATCAAACACTTAGTGGGCTACCTTCAAATGCCTTAATTTGACAATAAGTTTGACCTTCAACTGAACAATGGATTACATATATGCATCTCCACCATGATGAATAATCTTGACTGAAAACTGAATGCAAACTAAACTCGTTGAATTCTGATTACAATGCTGAGAATGATTATAATGCTGCCAATATCAATCATGCCTTATTTTTTTATAAACTTCTTACATATGCAAGCTATTTGACTCAATGTCTGAAAACTACAATGATTGTTCCCAGACAGACCGGCAGTGATTTCTAGATGTTACAGAGATGCAAAATAAAGAACCTGGTTCGTAGGTCTGAGAAGATGGAGCCAGCAAATAGAAAGTGAACCGATTGATTCCTAATTAAATTCCTTTATGCCTGGAATTGCAGCGTCCAACTTAATAGATAGCTAGCGACTTCTCTGCAAGAGTAATTGGTATTTACTCTGCCTTCTCATTCAAAATCGAACCAGCTTATTGAATAAGATGCTTGTGCAAGAGTCGTCCTGTTTAAGCTCAAAAATGCAACTCCTCACTCCTTTGAAGACATGCGATTCTCCCTTGTATAGATTCGAATTTTATTATGCCCTTATCACTAAAATCATGCCATCAAAATGCTGTATCAGATTACCCTCTGTTGTACCCCAAAATTAAAATTTTTGTTACACTTAGACATTTTGAAGAAATGAGTAAAAGTCTTGTCAAAACAGTCAAAAAGGTCAAAATTTGGGTGTGCATGCCTTGCATGGAGGGTTAAAACACAAAATTTTCAATTTCTGACGATCTGGGTCTGCTAAGAGCAGCTTAACCTACAAAACCCAGATCTCAGTTTTTCATCCCTAAATTTTAGGAAAACTGCTATTTTTAGAAATTTTCTCGAAATAATAACGTTTTTACGGGTTTTGGGTTTCTTTGAAGCGGATCTTACGGCAAAATTTTCTAAAAATGAAAATTTCTAAAATAGAAAAGTTGGTCCGGCGAGTCGGCCCGATTTTGATTGGCTCAAAATATTATGCGTATCGGTGCGGTCCGATCTTAAAATAATCCCGGTTTTGCCCTCTGGGTCTATTCAGCTTTCGAGCATGTCACGGGTTCGAGGTCATCAATGAGATTAAATGCGACTACCGGGCGTCAATTTCAACATTGAACTTCGGCCCGGTGAAAGCGATGCACGGAGAACGAGGAAGAAAGTTGAAAAGTCTTGAAAATTTTCTAACACTGCTAAGTTTGGGCGCCCTAAGTGAAGAAAGGCGCCCACCTTTTTAGGGTACCAGATGAAGGAATTAGGGTTACGGTCTCCAATGAAAGTTGTTCAGTTTTCAGTCAGCTTCGCGATGGATATCACCGTCAGAGAATCCGACAATCCAGTCTCCAGCAAATTCAAGTCAAAGTGGAAGGTATAAAATGAAGATCTGAAACTTGAAGAAGAATAAATCGAGAATTTTTCTAAAGTGCGGGCTTGAAATTGTTGAAAAGGCATACGACTTTTAAGAGTTGAAGCAGATGAAATTGCGGTCAAAGTTATAGCAGATGTCCCTCAGAATGCAGCGAGGGAGCTTTCCGGTGAGCTATCCAGCCGCGACAAAAGCGGAGCTATGCGATCATCGATTCAAAGCGCTGAACAGAGGGTCCGATGAGAGTTGAACAGAGAAATCCAAAAGCAAAGGTGAAAAAATCAAAAATAAACTAAGTGTTGGTAAACTGGGCGCCCCCAATCAAGATAGGCGCCCAAGCTTTTGAAGGGTTAAAAGCTACTTTTTGGCAGAAGTGTTTCCAGAAGACCCCTCCTGAAATCCTCTCAGCTTCGCAATGAGCACAACCATCAGTCAATCCGACGCCCGGAGCTCAAGATTCAACAAGGTCGCCCGAAGAAGTGAAAGACATGAATAAATTGAAAATTTTTCTAAGTCTGGTGGAAGTGGGCGCCCCCCTTGGAGAAAGGCGCCCAATCTTTAAGGCCTTTAAATGATGGGATTTGCAAAAGTAACGTCCAAGAGTGCCTCATCAAAATCAGTTTGGCTATCCAACGAAACAATCAGACAGTCAGTCGGATCAGCATAGCTCCCGGAATCGAAGATTCACCAGAAAATCAAAAGGAGAAGGAAGAACTTGGAAATCAGAAAAATGGCTAACACTGAAGAAGTTGGGCGCCCCTAGAAGGAAAAGCCTCTTATGAATTCGGAGGTCAAAATCAAGTTTTTAGCCGGAGGTGCCTCCAGAAGGTCTTCTTCAGAATCAGTCAGGCTCCGCCGTGAACCACTCAGCTCGTCTATCGGGTTGATCTGTCAACGAGAAATCAGAGGCGAAGTTGCATGGAAAAATGGAGAAAAATTGAAAAAGTTGAAATTTTGGCTAACACTGGTGAAGATAAGCGCCCCTCTTGGAGAAAGGCGCCCAAAGTTCCATGCCTTAGAGAATTTTTGGAGATTTTCAAAATTTCAAAATTTGCAACAAGAAGAGGATGGCGTCCAAGTTCAAGGGGGTGAGATTTAGGGTTTTGAAATAAAAGCAAAAAGAAAGCAAAACCTAAATCAGACCCTAAGTCTATTTAACACTTCTTTTTCATGTATTTTTTCATTATTTTTGCAGGTAGCATCCAGAGGAGAAAGTTGGAGCAGCAAGTTTGAAGAATTTTTGTGATTCAAGAATCCATAGTTGCTGGTT
>VDFB02206091.1:0-70922 GCA_007258455.2 Sequoia sempervirens
CCTATGATGTCCCATTTACTAGGACAAAGAACTTGGTAGCTAATATGAAGATTCTAACCCAACAAATCCACTCTTTCATGAAGCCAAATTTTCTAAGCACCTCTACTAGGAATTGTCTATCCACTAAATCATATGCTTTGAGGATGTCTAGTTTGAGAATCATACATGTATCCCTTTCCTTTTTAGTTGAGTGCAATGTTTCATGAGCTGTAATGATGCCTTCAACAATTGACCATCCTGGGGCAAAGCCACTCTATTCTTTCGATATTATCTTACTTAGAACACCTTTCAATCTATTGGCTATGGTTTTGGTGACCACCTTATAGACCGTATTACATAGTGCAATCGGCCTGAAATCCCCCATTGACTGCGGGTCCTTCTTCTTAGGAATTAGGGCCAAGAAAGTGTGGTTTGTTGAGCCCAACATTGTCATTTTTCTCCTCAATTATTCCACTTCCAATGTCAAATCTTCTCCCACAATACCCAAATTTTTTGAGAAGAATCCCACTAGAAACCCATCCAGGCCCGAAAATTTATCAGGATTAAGTTGAAAGGTTGCTTTCTTCACCTCTTCCATACCGATTTTCTAAAATAGTGCTTTGTTTTGATCTTCTCCTATTACCATTGGGATGTAACTCAATAGTTTATCTTGTACATTCCTATTCTCTAGAGTTGGTCTATTTAGAATTGCCTGAAAGAAATTTAGTGCCTCCTCATTAACCTCCTCCATTGATTGTGTTTTTGAACCATCCTCCCTTATAATTGTTGTGATTCTATTTCTACTCCTATTTTTTACTGTTGTTCTATGGGAATACTTATTCCTATCTCCTTCCTTTAGCCATGTCTCCCTTGATTTTTGTTTCTAGAAACACTCCTCTCTTTTCAATATTTCAACCAATTCATCTTTCAATTTTTTTTCCACTTCAAAGTTATTACTCTCCATTCCATTTGCTATGATACATTCATTGAGCGCAGCTAGCTCTTTTTCCACTCTCTTTTTCTCCTGGAAGATGTTTTTGAAATGTAACTTGTTCCATTCCTTTAGTTTGTTTTTCACATGGTTCAACTTTTTGTTGATCTTGTATAGATGAGAGTGGTTCCCAATTCTTAACTCCTCCCACCACTCAGCAACTAGATTAGGAAGTTTTTCATCTCTAAGCCACACGTTTTCAAACTTGAATGAGCTTCCTTTTGGGGTTGTATCTGGCTAGATGAAGAGCTAAACTGGGAAGTGGTCTGATCCAACGTAAGGTAGTATAATTGCTTCTTGTAAAAGATTCTCTCCTCCCCAATCCCCAAATAGGAGAAATCTGTCTAGCCTCTCTGCAATGCTGCTAAAGTATTTCCTCCTATTGGTCCATGTAAAATTTACATTCTTGGTTTGTATGTCTATCAGTTGATTGTTGTCCTCAAAATTCCTGAAAGTCTTGTTGAATTCTTGTGGTTCTACCCATTCCTCCCCTTTTTTCTCCACAATTTAGGGTAGCATTGAAGTCACCAGCTTGGATTCCATTCTCTCCCCTCAAATTTTCTATGGATGTCAATATCTGCTACCATACATTTCTCTTTTCAGTTGTGGCTATAGGCCCATACACATTTATTATTGTGAATTGTTCATTCTTTTGAAGCAGTTTGTATTTCATCATTATCCAATTTTTATTCTCTTCTATCACATCTCCAAATACTGCTAGTAGTTTCCAAAGGACATCTATTCCCCCTAAGGTCCCTTCAACTCCCACAAAATTCCCCTTCCATTTCCTCCACCAGTTGAGTCTTCTTTTACTTTCTTTTGTGTCCCATTTTGTTTCTTGTAGTAAGAAAATGTCTGCTTTTGATTGGTCAATTTGGCACTTGACTAGGCACCATTTGTTAGAGGAATTTATGCCCCTAGCATTCCATGTTATGAACTTAATTGCACCTCGGGAAGGATAACATCCTTCCCTATCCTTAGCTTTGTTTGTCCAGCTGCATTTATTGCTATCTTTAGTTTGGCCTTGTTTGTCTTTGGCCCCCTATTTCCTTTGTTCTTGATGTTGGAATTCTTTATTCTTGACTGAGATTGTTCAAGGGTTCTTTCTTCCACAAGATTGCCCTCCTTTTCCTCCTCTTGGTCCTCCTCATCTGATTCCATCTCTGCATTAGTTTCATTGTTATCTGCTTGCAACTCTATCATTTTCTTCCTCCTCATCTTGCATTATTTTTATATTGCTTTCGTCTTCCTCCTCTTTCCCATATTCATCATCCCCTCCTTCCTCTAATGGATTTTTCAATTGATTCTGACATTCCTTTTCCTTTTTCTCTCTTACCCTTGGGCTATTTATTTCATTTGAAATCTCTTCTAACTATATAGAAATGTCTCTTTACAGTTCTCTGGTTTGTTCTAGAAGAGTACTTAGGTATTTTTTTGCCTGATTTGCCACATTCACATTGTATGTTGTTTTTTGACATAGTTCCTTTCTTGTTTCCAGGTAACTCCCATACAACTTTCTCTTTTTAGATCATGTGTCCATAACTTGACCTAAGCCTCCAATGCCTTGGGTGGAGGCAATTTGCAGACTCTCAGAGTGACTTTCCTTTTCTGCCATTTCTTTTTTTTCGATTTTGCTTGCCCCTATTAGGGCTATTGTCCTTGTCTTCTACCATTCTCTGAGAGCATCCTTCTCTTACAGCCTCCCTGAATAAGCACCTCCAAATTTGTGTTCCTTCACATGTGACCACTTTCTAATGCCAACTTCTAAACTGAGATAATATTTCTAGGTTTTTGTAGATTCCCACTCCTTCCACAATATCCACCAGGATATTAGCTTTGACTTATTTTTTTCCATTGATGAAGTCTTCATTGATTCCCAAACAAACCCCTAGGGAATCCCCTATCTTTATCAGAGCTTCCACACTCTAGTATTTAGATGGGAGATCGACCAGTTTGATCCATGTGGGGATCTTTTTGATGGTGTACTTCCATGGGTCAAAATTAGATTCCCAATTTTTACAGTGGAAACTATGGCCCTTAAAGAACAAAGGATTTCCATACACAATTTCTTGTTTTAAGTTTGTCAATGCATTCAATGAGGAAGGAATTCCATAATTGGTGAACACTTACCTTATCCTTAAAGCTTTGCTACCACTAAATGATCTCTTCTTTAGGGCATCCTGGGCCACACCATTTTGCAAATAGGGCTCTATCCTTCAATCTTGCAACCCTCGATTCAATTGTTTCCATTGGTATCAAAAACAATTTGTTCCTCTACGACCTCAAATTTGCATATGCTTCTCCCTCTTCATTTTCTTTGATGATCCTGACTTCCCATTCTTCTACCACCATAGTTCTAGAATTGGTTAGGATTTTTTGCTCGCTTTCCCTTGTTTCGGTCGACTCCTGTTTGCACTTTCCATGTTTCCCAGGGTTTTTTTTCCTTGTCAATCCTCTGGAATCCTTGCCTTTGGATCGTTGATGTCATTGGCCCCATATCTTCGCTCAGATTATGGCCTTATTTGATCAATCAGATCCACAACTTGTTGTAGATGACCTTTATCTTCAATGTTTTTATTTCTCCCCTTCCAAGGGTTGCTGGTTCTTTTTGGATTTCTTCCCTCTTTGCTCCTCCAACTTGCTAATGTTTTGGCCTTAGGGCTTCTTTTTTTCCTAAGCCACCCATGCCTATGATTTGGAAAGCTACCCCAAGCAACCCAAAATTCTTTGTTCTTGTTCCATTTGTTTGGCTTTAACCTTGGTTGCTCCATCGACTTCGAATTCCTCTACCCGATCTGGTCTTGAGGGCTCGAGTTGCAAACATCCCTCCTACAATAGCTTAGATGACACTTGTCCACCCATTCGCCATTGTGAATACCCATTGAGGAGTGTGGGTGGTAGTACCATCCTTGCACTCCCCTATCTCACCCTTCTCTGATTGATTGTCTTCTTCAACATCTCCCCAACACTTCCTTCCCTGGTCACCTACTTTTTTTCGCTCCTCCTCACCACCTTGCGCCATTTTCAAGTACGCATGAATTTCAGTGGTCTGAAAAGTTTTGTTCCTACTTCTCTAGTTGGTATTTAAATTATATTTTATTCTACAATAAATAAATTATATATTTATTTATATCTCCAACTATCATTTTGAGTTAAATAAATTTATTTATTTAATTATTCTAACTTTCGCTCCATCAAAATTTAAATTTGGGTCTTACCCTATCTTAAATTTTTCTATCCATTATTTTTTCTAATTAATCTCCACCATTGATCAAATATCAAATGAAGCATATAAAAAAGAAGCTTTCATTTCATCCAAACCCCTAGCACTCTTGTTATCAAAATTACTATAACACTTTTAACACTATCAAGCTTTCAAGCATTATCAAGTATTTTATCATTGTCAAGCATAGGTATCATTTATCTTTGATCATTTTTATCTTTATCATTACATCATATAATTTTTGTTCTTTCATAGTTTATCACTTTGAAAAGAAACTGAAAATGGAGCAAATCAATATCTTAGCTATGATGACATTTCTTGTTAGCTGAATTCTATATTCTAAGCCAAGATCTTGAACTTCATTACATGATTGTGAGAGTGTAATTTTTGCATTATTATTTTGTGATTCACATTTTCATCATTCACACATGATATGCCACATTCTATTGTGAGTGACTGAGATCCAAGCTTCACTAGCAAATTTTGGTTGGAGTTATTTAAGTTGCATGGTACTTAGTTGAGAATGAGTAGACAAAAAGTGATATAGAGATTATTATAAATGTCTAGAAATTTACGTTCATTTTTTGTGTCCAAGCAACAAGGATAGTGGGCTAAGTGGTTTCCTTTAGTATAATGGTAGTAAAATACCAATTAGCACATCACAACCAAAATGGCCCCATATAAAACTTTATATGGTCATACTCCACCTTTTTTAGTTTCTTATGTTCTCAAGTGTTCTATGGGATATGTTATTGATAGTTTCTTATCCCATAAAATGTAAGTTCTTAAAATCCTTAAGTATAATTTATAGTAAGCAAATGACCATACAAAACAATAGAAGGATCAATATAGGTTTGAATTATGTTTTAAAGTGGGTTATTTTATCTTTTTATATTTGCATCCCTATAAATAATCCTCTTTATGTGACAAGGTGGAACCTAAATTTTATGTTGCATATCTGATGAAAAATAAATTTAAGGAGGTGACCAACCAACTATTCCTTCCACCTACTATTAAGATCCTCCTAGTTTTCCATTTATCTTACCTCAAGAAAGCTATTATCTAGATGCCAAGGGTGTAGACATCTCTTCTAATGTTGGGTGAGGAGGAGATAATTTTTATGGAACTTTCAATGCTATTAGATACCTATGAGAGGTAATTTCACAATCACATTATTAAGGAGTTTTTGGTATAGGAGCAATGCATGCAAATTAAAGATGAAATGTGGGAGCTAGAAACCATTTTTTCATGGTTCCCACATCTCAAAATTTGAGGATAAAGATTTTTTTGAAGAGAGAGGTAGCCTTAAGAACTTGTTCTCTCTTATTAGTATTATATATTATTAAATAAAGGCTTGGGTGTGTATGTTTTGTAAGTTACCTTGTTAGTTAGTTAAAATAAAGTAACTATCTTACATGCATTAGATATAATAGTTGTCTCTAGTTATTAACCATTGAGTTTAATTTATGTAAGAGAGAGGCATCTTCAATATTGTAATTTGAGATTAGGCTCTATTGGGAAGATTGTCCCTTAAAATAGCACCATAAACTTAAATTATAAGCATTCGTGTGCTCTTATTTTTTGTATATATTTATGTATTGTCATCAATTTTTTATAGATTCCTTGCAACTTCTAAATCAAAATACCGAAGCCTACATTGAGCCCTTCCCTACACATCAACATTATGAATCTATCAAGTGTACTTGGATGATGAAGATCCTACCAATCCTAGTTAAATTTATTACATTGGTTTATTGAAAAATGTAAGATTACATGTAGCATACCCAACATCAATGATAAAAATGAGGATATTAGATATAACAGGCATCATGGAAAATATACATGCAAGTGAGCATCAATGGCACATAATGTGTCATTATGATGATTGAGCCTAGAGCTTCAGTGAATATTACAATAGAAACAAGTGCACCTCAATACAATCAATATGAGCCAAATATTACAAAGGATACACCAAATTAGCTATGATTCCAAAGTCATGTTCATAGTTCTCACAAATAAACAAGTATATACAAATCTAAAAATAAGTGCATATAATAGAATAAGTTATGCAAGGGACAACATCTTTGCTTGTTTATCTAAAGCTAAGAACAAAATTTTAACCTTTTCACACCACTTCTATTCATAGAGAAATACTTAATGATAATCCTTAAGTGTTAGGAATATTACATCATTAGGTTTGTTATAGTTTGATAAATATCATGTGTAGGATAATATATCAAGATTGTACGAATAATTGTTGATATTGAGTTGTTTTAACAACTCACAAATATAGAGGAGTGATTATAGGAGGTAGAAAAACCCTCCTATAATATAGGATATGCAAATATTATATATGCAAATGTATTGAACAAAGGAAAAGTGAAGCATATTATCATGTGTTGAAATTTTTATGTATAGCTTCTATAAACTCTCCTCAAATCTCTACCCATATTTCTAATATGGTATCAGAGCACAATTGGAAATGGTTTGTATGTTATTTTTGTCGGTTGAAGAGGGAAACCATCATATTGTTTCTAGTTCTACTTGAGCACCATTCCATTTGTTGGTATGTTGTGTTGATGAGGTTTTAAATCAATCTAATGCAATCTCAATAAAAATACAATATCTTCCTGAATTCTTAATGAAATTTAAAATTTAAAAATGTTTTGAACAACTGATAATGAGGAGTACAAAACCCATAAATTGTTTGAGGATATGTTTTGTATGGAGCGATTTGTTTGAAGTGGAAAATAGTGGTGTGATACATCTTTGAACGCCATTACAAATATTGTCATTCTTTCTAGAATTTTTAATTGTTGTGAATATGTGCAGTGGAGGCCATTTTGTGGTGTATGACACTATTTTTCCCTAATTCAAGCTAAATCCTTACATTTTTCTTTAGACTTTACTTTCATTTGGAATCTTCAACTTTTGACAATTTTGCTAAAAAAAATTTGTATGTCATTGATGAATTTGATCTGTAATGAAACATATTTTTTATTCAACTCCTATTAATGTGTATTGGTATTTGGATCAAGATTTTATTGGTGTGGTAAGTGTGAAATCCATAGAGGATTTCTAAATATGGTGACCATAACCAAGAGATACTTGGAAGTTCTTTATTCTTGAATTCTAGTATTTGGTATTGGCTTTATAGGAGCACTATCAATTAATACTTCAAAGTGCGAAGGAGCAGCCGCACTGTCAAGGTAGCTTCTATTCAAGGAAATTGCTATTGCATGCAATGTTTCACTGGACTCACTTATGGAGCTACAAAAGGATGCTTGGTAATGGAGGAGTTCAAACTATCTTTTCATGAAGATAAACAATCAAAGAAACCTATATTTGGACAAGTATGCATGAAAGTTTAAAACTAAACATTATATTGTGTAGAAATCCATCATATCACTAGAACAGTGTTGCTAGTATCTATGTGGGTATTATTTAAGCGTGGGTGAAAATATACCAAGAGACAAAGTTTAAGGTTAAGAACATTGAGTGTTTAATAGTTTTTTTTTAATTAAAGTTTTATTTAGATTTATAATGATAGGTAGGTACTAAAATTTATTGTTAGTTTAGTGTCATCAAATGTATGTATATCTATCAAAAAGTGTCAAAAAATTATTTCAATTGTAACTAGATGCATTATCACTTGTACACGGTGTCCATATTGAGGGGGGGCATTATAAAACTGAGCCTCAAAGAAAAAAATACTAATTAAGTAGAAAACCTTATGGAGGATGGAGGATGGAGGCACAGGAGGTTGGAGGAATTCAACAACCTCTCATCAGTCACTAGTGATAGGGCCGTAAAATTGAATTAGTGACAAAACTATTTATGCCAAAATAACTAAAGCCAAGATTGGTTTCTAGGTGGCAGTGACAACTGTCTCATACAGTTTGTGATCAAAGTGGCAAAGATCTATAATGGTGGCCACATACACAATAATGAGGCCTTCTCAAATTTGTATTCGCGATTGGATGTGTGTGTCCCCAATCATAATTATTTATTGTTTGTGCATGTATGTTTTTGTCCCCATTCACAAGATGATGTATGTGATTGGAAGTGTTTATTCCCAATCACATTTGTTGAGTAATTATGATTGGATGTGTTTGTCCCTAGTCATAATTGTTGTGAGAAAATGTGTGTGTGTCCTTGTTCATAATTGATGTTGGATAGATGTGTTTTCCCCTATTGAAAATTTTTGTAAGACCTTGGGTAGAAGTGTTAGTCCCTATCTTTGGTTCCATGGGTCGATGTGTTTGTCCCTATCCTTGGAAATGTTCAAAAGAATAGTGAGGCGAGTTCCACTATTGCTTTTCATGAGTAGAAGTGTATGTCCCTACTCTATTATGGTGAGCTACTAAATGTGGTCATCAAGTATTGTTGGTCCACTTATCCCCATTTAGAAAATGATATAATATGGGGGGTGTTAGGAATATTACACCATTAGGTTTGTTATAGTTTGCTAAATATCATGTGTAGGATAATATATCAAGGTTGTATGAATAATTAAACAACTCACAAATATAGAGTGGTTATAGGAGGTATAACAACCCTCCTATAATATAGGATATTCAAATCCTATATATATGCAAATGTATTGAACAAAGGAAAAGAGAAGCATATTATTGTGTTGAAAATTTTATAATAGCTTCTATAAACTCTCCTCAAATCTTTTCCCATACTTCTAATAATAAGTACAATTAATGCACATGCATCATGACATCATAGATGCTAATTCCAAGTTTGAAACACAAGGAAACTAATTTATAATTGCATCTATTGGCCCTATTAAGGTTGACCTACTATATGTCGATTTCACATATTTTATTGGTTAGCTCTATCTTTATATCTATCAAGTTTATTTTTTATTACATTACATAGTATAATTGTGAACTATGTTGTGTTCATATTATTTCAACATGTTCATTTGATCTTGCCACATGTGGAGCAAGGTATCATTTCTTTCCATGGTTTAATATGCTCATAATTGTTAGGAAAGGTGTCTCAACCTTACTCCTAATGTAGAGTATATTAAGAATGTAGTTTTCAAAATATGAAACATAAAAACTCAATTTATGGGCTATAGACTATTTTGGGAAAAATATAAATTCTAAGTTGTTTGGTATTGCTTCTAAAGATGCCTATTGCATAGATCTTTTAGAGCTCTATAAATTTTAAAAAAGGGCCCCAACAACCTCCTAGATCAAAAGTTACAGCCTCTAGACTTGTCTTACCTCTCACATTGGAAATGTAAAAATATCTAGGATACAGAAACAAGCTATACGAGGGAGTTACACTTGTTGAGGTCAACTTATGATGCATGTTATGACACATCATAAAACATCTTTGAATGGAGATAGTGAAGCCAAAATAGAATGCCCAAATTTGATGAGTGGTTTATGATGCTCTTGTGATAGGTGAAAGGAATATATTATTTTTAGCCTATGAATTCATCTATAGATTTAGGTGCTAGTTTTATAAATAACTATTTGGGTGCCGCTCTTTTGGGTGGTTTTATTTCATAATTTTGTAATTATCATTTGCTGGTTTTGTGCACTACTCCTATTTATAGGATGCTTAAGGTGAATGTTTTGAATAGTAAGTTTATAATATTATTATGTTGTTGAAATTACTCCAAATATCTAGTTGGTGATACTCTTATGGGTGTGTGCAAGGGCTCTAGGAAAATTCATTGACGAAAATTCGCCAAAGGAAAATTCACTGCCATGGAAAATTCATCGACAGAAAATTAAGTAAAATTCACCTCCAGCAATTCACCAATATTTTTTAATATATATTTCAAAAACTTGGTGAATTGCTTGCAGTGAATTTTACTTGGCAGTGAATTTTCTGTTGGTGAATTTTCCATGGCGGTGAATTGCTGGCGGTGAATTTTCCTTCAATGAATTGCTGGCGATGAATTTGTCGGATGCCATGTGCAAGAAGTTGAGTTCACTTTTTGGCCAAAAAGTGGAAGTGTTTTCCTTGATTTTCAGAATTTGTCTCCTTTGACCTAAAAATATGAAGTACTTAAAGATTGAATCTTTAAAAAGGTTAGTAATTTGAAATGTAGTAATTCAAATCTAGTTTCCAAATATGTAATTTATTTTAATACCTAGATGATACAAATTGATTTTCAATAGACATGTCTAAAAACCACTGTTTAAAAGTCACTTTTTTTTACCATACCATGCACGTATACACCATCCATATTTTGACCTAAATAATTGTATTTTTCTGAATCCTTTTGGGAAAATATCTGTAACCCACTGAAGAATATGCACGATATTTTTTTGTAATTTTTAATACCTTTTTTGTTAATTTTTTATTGGCCATAATTGCTATTTGGAAAATTACTCGTGTATGTCATGCATAAGATGGCCTAAACTTATCAATTTTTAATTTTTTTTCAAATTGAAAATTATTGTTTGAAAAATGTGCATGTATAAATTGTTTTTCAAAAAGTTATTTTAATAAAAGTTATTAAAATATTAAAAACCCTTGATATTTCAAGTTTATGGACTAGTTTCATCAAAAATTATTTGAAAAATAGAAAAAATAATCCAATTGTAAAAAATTACATATTTGGAATCTACACAATCTCATCTATAATGGGTTTTAATTTCGTTAAAAATTTTACAAAAAATATTTTCAGACATATGTCCAAAGTCACTCATTTCTACTAACACTAACATGACCTTCAAATTGTAGGTCAAAGCAAGTCCAAAGCTAAGGGTCAGCTCCCCAATCCTTTTTTTCGACCCGAAACCCATAGCAAAAATCGGGCCGAAAATTGAAATTTTAAGAAATGGGATCCCCTTTTTTTTTTTAAAAAAAAAATTTAAACCTTTATGAAACAAAATCTCGTTTTAGAACAAGACTCCATTTCTACAAAGTATGATCCCAATTTTGGCTCGAGGTCCCGAAGCGAAATGGGATCGAGTTTCGTTTTGTCCGATTTCGGGTTTTTTTCTAAGTCTAAAACTTCCACTAGAAGTGGACTCATCTTTTTGCATTTACCCTTATAAAGGCTTGGTTTGTGAGTGTACTATGTATGTGTTTATATTAGTGAATAATAAATTGAGTTGCTTTGTAGGGTGGACTTTTTCTCTTGAAAGGGTTTTCCCAACATACACTTGTTTTGTGGTATGATTTTGTTTATGTTTTATATGTGTTTCTCCTTTCTATAATTTTAAGGTTCTAAAATTTTCACAATACTCTCTTTTAAGATTAGTTTAGGAAACATTTTCATGTACCTTGCTTTCTTTCAATAATTTTGCTCATTAGGGACAAAATTGAGGGCTTCTCTTACATATGTTTCAATACACCAATTTCACACATACATAATCATACACTTGATATTACTCACTTTATCTTTTCTTATGATTTTCAATTATTAGTTGCAATTCCCCTCTTTCTTTTTTTTCTTTATTTATATTTCCTCCTTGACTTGTGGTCACTCTTTATTAGTGCACACAATTCAAGGGGAATAATAGTATCAATTCTATCATTTTTTGCAATAATTCACAAATTGATGCCTTTCCTTGGGAAATATGATAGGTTTGAGAGATGCATGTTGTATACAAAGGACAAAGGAAATCCACACTTTTTCTAGATGGATCATTATCTAAAATAATTATGTCTTTATCATTACTATATTTATTTCTTCACTTTTTACTTTTGTTAAAATGTGTGGGATAAAAGTGCATGCTCAATGCTTTTATCCCTTCATTTTATGTCACTTTCTAAGGATGTTACACATGCATGGCCTTAGCACATCACTTGACTTATTGAGTGCAATAATTGACCCTCAACCTATCACTTAAATATATTGTATCCATCACCTTAGGACAAGGACAAGGCTGATCTATTTCCTTTGGGTTTGCTTCCCTACATCAAACCACACTCATAATCTAGTACTCTAGGATTGAATTTAAAATCCCTTGCATCTTAAGTTACATTTCTTGGAATATGACTATTAATTGTTAGCTTCCATGTCAAAAGTGTCAAGTTTTAGGACTTGCATTCAAGGACATCTTCTTAGGTAATTTAGACTCATGAATTGTTATGGAAAAACATTCCATGTACGTAGTCATGTGATTGCATTAGTCTTAGTCTCAAGTCAATCTCGAGTACATTTACATATATGTTGTGTGTGTTTTTTATTCATATACATTGGTCATTAGGATTGATTGCTATCAAGAAATCTAGCAATCTTCCTTACATCAATAACAAGCCTTCAAAACTACTTTTCAATACCACCAAATTTAAGACCCAAGTATAGGCAAAGGTGAAAGAAAATAAAAAATCAAATTGTAAACATTAAAACCATGTTGAAACAAAATATCCAAAAAACAATAATACATTGTAAGGACAAAATGTCTAAAGATAGTACCACATACATGAACTAATTCTATATAATAGAAACCCCATGAAATCACAATTTTTAACTCATATCATATTATATAAATTGATCAAACATATCAAAGTCAACATCACACCAAAATATTAATCACCTTCCTTATCCTTCTCAATAATTTCATTTCTCAATTTCAATTTATTCATATCTCAATCTTCTATTTCAGCCACATTTCTTAGTTCTAGATTTAATTCAATTAAGGTTAATCTAGGGTTTTGATTTGTCTCCCTTGACACAGATAAGTATGGATTAAAATGAGAGTACACTTTTGTGATAAATATAATTAGGATGTCAATCTAAAACTATATTATGGTTTCCTCGTAAAAAAGATCAGAATGGGAAAAGCTCTGATTTGTGTGAGATGTTTTCAATGGCACTAGCTTGTCCAACTCCTTGGACGACAACAACCAATTGCTATTTACCTGCATTGACATCACTAAATTCTTCTGGGTCACTGCGACTCCTTACAATTCAAACTAAATGTGAGTTCAAATCATTTTTTGTAACTGTTCTTATAATTCATAGTCTACAGCTTATTTCAAGTTTTGAAATTGCTACTGAAGTGTTTTTTTACAATTTTTATGTTTTTGACGTACTGCATTTTGTAGCTTACAGGCATAGCAGGCAACAATGGGCCTGGGAAACTTGGAAGAAGAACGGCTTTGCAAAGGATAGCTTTTGTGGGTACTTTATTTGGAGCAAGTGTAGAATGTGGAGCCGGGTTTGCTTCCCAAACCAAGTATACTAATTTGAGCATTGAGGAGATAAAGGCCAGTACTTTTCAGTTCCATTTGGTTTATAGATATAGCATTTTATGTCTGTTAACACTAGAAAGAACTATAAAAACCGTTGCCCACATTACAAAGCTTATATGATTCATATGTTGGAGCCATGCGAGTGTGTTTAATTGTTTTAAATATTGTTTGGTTATGACTTGGGATTTCTGTATGACTCTAATATTACTTTATAATGGACAGGTTTAAAGGAAAAGTGTTTCATCTTCCTCTTGAGTGAATTTAGGCTAGATGAATGAATTTAGATTTGTGAAAACCGATCTTCAAAGATGTTCCAGTGTTCCAACAATTTATCAATGATTTTTTTTTCAGCCTTTTTGTAGCTATAGATGATGCGAAAACACCTGTTTAAGCTATGCGTGAAGAATTGGGTACAGTAGAGCAGTCTGTCTTTTATTAACTTAAGCAAATTTATGCTTTTAGAACGTATAGATTTTTCAGGTTTTATTTTCAATGGATAGCATACGTTCCTAAATGAGAAGAATAGGGTATAGCGCACACACATTATGTCTGTGTACGTGTGAGTTTTAATGGCACGAGTTCTATTTTAATGGATTAACCGTTTGGGAAACTGTCTCCTATGACGAAATGCTTGACCAACGAGAGAGGACCCCTATCCATTGTGCCCCTGCCTCTGCCTATCTATAGTGCCCCCTCCCCACTACTCTAGCCATAATGGGGTCTAAGGTCGTTAGTCATTAGAAGGGGGCAGGAATAGAGAACAGGAAGAGACTACCTCTCTGCTTTCTGTATTCCATTATTCGTTCTGATTGTAAAGTGCAGAAGGTTAAATGTAGAAATGCGAATCATAGTTCAACATTTAATCTGTGTTTAGAGAATACAACCCAAAATCAAACCAGAAATCAAGAGTTGGCCACAACGGGAATGGACCTAGGGATGCTACAATGAGCCTAGCAAAAGCAGTACAAACACATTGCATATAACTTAAAAGTCACAAGCAAGTAGAAACCAAACTTCATTAGCTCCTGGAGCAGGAAAATACCAAGCAAGAGGGATATCACGGAGATGCAGGAGACCCATCTCCTCCTAGCTAGCGATTCCCCTGAAAAAGAGGAAGTAAAAGAAAGAGGAAACGAAATGACAAAATTCTTTGCAAAGTAGCGCCTCAATGAAAACAACTGACAGAAAACTCCTTGAAAAGACATGAGCTTTTAAACCGACAGCAAGTTGTAACATAGGAAGTTTGTTCCCCTAGTGTTTTGTGAAGTTAATGTACTAAGGGTGGCAAGAGCAGTCAATTTTCACTTTTCTGTTCTAAGATCAAGACAACTAGAGATGATAGAAAATGCCCTGAAACCCACAACATAATGAACACAATCCACAACATAATGAACATGATCAAGAGGAAAGGCCATGGGTCCTGATGCTGACACCTATTGTGGATATCAAATTAATAAACACTCCATAATGAAGACAGTCTGACTCTGTACGGCATTTCAGGTCTCACAGATGACATTGAATAAGGCAAAGGTGGACCACCTGAAGCTTTACAGTAGAAAAAAATGAGTGGAGAGAAACTGTAAACTCACATGCATGGCATCTAAATATATTTTGTATGGATTAATAATCACATTTGAAGGACAAGTCTTCCATTCAATTTCGGGGGCAACTTTTTTTAATGCTTTCAGTGTGAAAAGTTGAAATACCAGGTACACTTCAGAGCTCAGGATCTAAATTCACAAATTTATATCTACATGTAAACATTGATGGCAATGACACTAAGGATTTGTTGTGCCTCTTTCACAATGAACTTCAAATGAGCATCTTTGTAGTTATGCTATTTTCATTTGCCGTATTCATTGATTTTATATCAATTATATGATTTTAAAAGATGCATAAGACTTTAAGTACCAAGTATAAAAATTTGAAGTACCGTACACTTCAGAGGCGAGGATCTAACTTCACAAGTTTATATCTACATGTGCTAACATTGATGGCAATGGGCACTAAGCAGTTTGTAGTGCCTCTTTCACAAATGATCTCTAAACAGGGAGGAGGGTCCTCACAGTGTTCAACAATTACAGATTCTTAACTGAAAGTTCTTCTAAACACCTCCTGAAACATGTTAAGTGTAACAAATTGATTCGGACAAAAAACTAACACTGCCACTTTACCACAATCGAAGACAATTTGAGATGTCCCACTCCAGGTGGACATTTACTAACTGATGTTTATGCCTGTATATTTTGCTTGGGGTTTCAAATTTTTTTGCTTGTTTTGATTCTCAGTGAGATATAATGCTGAGAATTGCAAAGAGATATATATAAATGCAAATAAGGAGAAATACAGGAGATTGATACATTAATGACTCAAATCAGATTTAACATATTTTTTGCAAATACAATGTACAAATTCAAATCAGATCATTATCTCTTTTGCACAACAATAATCATACCCGGAGTTCTATACCATTGATTGCAGGTCTGAAACTCAGTATCAGCAACTCCAAAAATATATATAAATCATCAAACTGATGAGACCCTTGCCTCAAACGCCTAACTCAGAATGCAAGTTTCTCCACCATAAAATTGGTTGCAGGTTGAAGCTATGCCCAAGCCATCCACAAAGAAGGTGAATATATGCCTATAGCCAAGGCGTTTCAGCCCTAGCTTCACACGTCCAGCACTGATATCTTGTACGGCCTTAGCAGTAGCAGTACGGCCTTTTCCTAACCCCACATGGCAGCTATTAAGATTGCCACAGCAATTAAAGGACTCCAATGAATGATCTTGTGATAATCTGATAATCAGCTCTTGAAACCCTTGAATTTTCTGTAGATTATCACTTCCAATCTGCACCCTAATGATTCCCACATGTCAATGAAGAAGGCAAAACCAGCAATGAAGAAATTCAATAATGCTTATCTTCAATAACTTCTGATCTGCTCTAAATAACCTCTGAAAATGTTGATGAAACAACTCTAATCAAGCACAATGTGACTTCTGAGATAAAGCCACCGATTAGCAAACCTCAAATGATCTTTCACACCCTCGGAAAGCTTGAATCAAAGAGAAGCTACGCTCTCCAAGACCGATTTGCAGCAAAACCCAAGGTCTCACCTCCAAAATGCCAAAGCATCCAAAAAGCCAAGTGTTGAAAATGATCAATGATAATAATTCCATTTGCTTTTGATGCCTTTATATACTTCTCCTCAATTTGCACGATTTCCAAAGAGGCCCTTTTAAATCATTTAATAATATAAAACTCATTTGCTTTGCACTTTATTTTATTCCTCAAAGTGGCGCCCAAAACTTCATATTAAGTTATTGACTTTATAACATTAATTAGCTTTTAAAATAAAGTCAAATAAAGTCATTTAATGTCCTCACTTTATAATTTGACTTTATAATATTAAATAATCCCCTTTAATAAAGTCAATAAAACATTTAATGATATGCAGTTATAATAATTAATTATTATTAAAGCATCACTTTAATAATAATTAAAACTCCATAACTCCATTAATAAACCTCATAAATCAATTCCGTCTGCGCTAGGAGGTAGCCCATTGAACTCACTACTCACTAGGGTGCCTTACTATAAATAGTAAAGCTGGCCTCTATCATCCAACTAACTTACTATAAATAGTAAGTGTATACAAATGAAGCTAGAACCCTCTGAATAAGCCAAGGATTTGGAGATGCCAAATGCTGCAAACTGCCAACTGAGATACCAGATATCTCCAAAACAGGTACCTCTAATCACCATTATTAGCCTACAAAGACCCGATGATAGGCTAAACCTCCAACTCTAATGCTCGCTCAAAAAGGGGACATTACAATTCGCCCTCCCTGAAATTGCTTGTCTTCAAGCAATCTCAACTGAACCGAAAACACTACTCCACCAGAAGACCAAGGGAAGAATTGTAGAATGACCCACATATCACCAAACAACTGCGCAAGGATAAACATCATACCAAGGATAAGCCTAACAGCCTAATAGGGCCAACTATATGAACAACTGAACAAGCATAAGAACAACTGCGCAAGGATAAACATCATACCAACTGTCCAACTCATGCACACAAGATTTGTGCGTCGAAATCAACTCATGTACATGTGGATCAAAGGTGAAACTATATGCAAACTGCACAATGTACAAGCTATAATATTCATCAACAAACCCTGATTGGATCCTGATGCACAAGGAGGATCCCATAGCAATCTGTAGAGTGCCCAACAATATATCCACTAAATCCACAGGGTAGGAATCAAACTATGCTCAACAACACCACAGGTAACTACCCCAATGTTGGATAATCTACCAATCATAAAAACAGTGCATAATATCCCTGGATCCCAAACCCAAAATGGAAGTCTGCCATACATATCATCCACGGACTTCCAGTACACTACTCTGATATCAACTTCACCATGCTGAGAGTGGTGAAGCAACACAATGGGATCCATCCAAACTACAGTGCCAAACTTGACACCACCTAGATCCCAACACAACCGAAGCTCACATCCATCAGTCATGAAGAGGCAAGAATATCTCAAAGTTTCTGCAACACAACATTTCTCTCCATCCTCTGCTAACCACCTATGGATGTGCTGACTAACCCTCATAGGTGCTGGAAGATATGTATTTTCTCCTCTCAGGTTACCAATATGAAGTGGAACAACATCCCCAAGACTACAAGACCAACCAATGGGGCAACAAATGATGCCAACAAGAACATAGAATGATGGAGAATCGTCCCTAAGCTGTTCTCTCAAGACGAGAAAATGACATAACTCTCCTCCATCATTATAGAAAGAACTCACTAAGCCATCATGCCTACTGATGCCACAACCTCCTTGAAACCAAGACTCCAACAGAATTTTTTGGGACCAAGAAGTGGAAAACTCTGTCAGGCACACATCAACATGATGGGAATCTGTTCTTTGAACCTGCAAGTAATCCTTTGCAAGTAACACAGTCCAACACCTGCAATCTCTAGTTCCATCTTTTGTAGATGGTAACACCTCATCCCACAATGGATGATTTGAGTCTCGAGCCAATCGATACGTACGCATCATCAAGTCATCTGTGTGTGGACTAAAGGAGAAGTGATAAGCACTCCTAATTATGCAGTCAAGATAGAATGCACTTGTTTGTGTCAATGGCTGACCATCATAGTCATGGGGAATACACTCCTCATCACTCTCATCTCCCTAATCAGAAGATGGCTTACGTCTTTGATCCTGAATGGCTAATTGGGTAGATGCTCTGCAAACCCTCTTTGCGTACCCAATAGCATAATCTCTATCATGAAGCAAATGGAGGTATTTAGATTTTATTTCCTCCAAAGTGCTCCTGAAAAACTGCAAATTACGAATAGGAGTACCAGTTGAGACCTCGTACTGTCTCTCCTGAAATTTTGCTGACCAAAGGAGGTACTCGACATACTTATGTGTGCAATCAAAACAAGATAAGGTTTGATCAACCTTCTCTCCAGTGACCCTCGACTGATCCCTCCATTTCTGTGGCTCATTAGGTAGTTGACCAAAATCAGCTGCATGGGATGAAATCTTTGATTTGCTTCCAGGAGAGGGAAACAAATCAACATGAGCACTAAACTCCCCACTAGATGACACCTTGCATACCTCCTGTGAAAAAGATGGAACAACGTTGTGATGAGTCACACAACTCTCCACATCACTTGAAATGGGATTATCCTCGAGAGCACTAGATGTAACACATTGTTCCCTACTAAACTCATCCCATTTGTGTCATTTGCACTTGTAATTGAAATGGATGTTGCCACATCCTCATTATGCACATGATCACAATCCGTGGATGTATGCTCATCACCAACTGCTGCCATAGATATCTGAACTGTATCTATGGGTGATGAAGATTGCACTGGGTTCAAGTCCACGGTAAGCTCATCAATCTGTGAGTTAGACTCTTGAAGGGCCATTTGAGTGCTCTTCAATGAGTCCATGGTAACCTCAAGCTCATAAGTGAGCTCATCAACCTCCTCCTCTTTCCCTTTTAACATATCATAACAGATCCCATCCCACTTGAAAAGATAATCTCTATCAGATAGTGTAATGTCCCCGTTTTAGCTGACATTGTTTGTCGAGGAGTGAGCCTATCATTCTGATCCTCGTAGGCTGACAGTTGTGTGTAGAGGATCATTTGAGGCAGTTGCTCGACGTTCAGGAGCATTATTCCTTCAGTTGTTTCAGGTTGGGCCTTCGCAGACTCTTTCAGAGTGGTTTTTCAGATACTTTCTATTTTTAGAAAGTCGGGCAGGCGAAAGCTACTATTTTGGGCAGGGCACCTGGTTCAACTAATTAGCTCAAAGTCGACCCAGTTCATCAGTTGTTGGTCAAATGGAGAAATAACGGAGTATTTAATGATTATTAAATATTTTGATATTGACTTTATGTTATAAAGTCACTTTATTAATATATTTAAATATTAATAATTAATGGCATATTATAAAGTATTTTTAATACTTTATAATAAAGTGAAATATTTGTTATAATGAATAATTATTTTATTCATTAATGGGATGCCATTTATTTATTATTTTTCTCCTAAGTCAAAAGGGGAAAATTTAATCATTATTTAAATGATTATTAAAAAAGAATGCTGAGGTCGAATTTCTCAAGAAGGGTATATATTGATTGCCAAGACAAATCGAACTCATATGTCTTGATTATTCAATTTGTCTTCTTTTTTCTCTGAGCATTGAAGTTTGCAAAACCTAGGGTTTTAGTAGACGAACGATTTTGGAGAACGCTACCTCTTCAGAATCTGGCATACTGAGGCTGTGCAATACCAGTTGAAGCTTGTCTACTTGGTGACTTCACACAGAGGTTACAGTTTGAGTTTATTGATCGATTCAGGCAGAGTTTGTAGAGAATATTCATCAGTTATTTGGGCGACTCTTTCAGAGATCATTTCACAGGGATCTGGCATCACTTTCAATAAGGCCGTACAATATTTGTTATAGCTGCTGGGCCGTACAAATCTGTACTTGCAGGTCCGTACTCTTCTTCTCAGGAGGAAACGCCTTCAGCTTTCAACTTATATCAGAGGGATCTAGTGTGCCTTGGGTTTCTGGAGATTTCTCTTTGTTCTGTGCTTGGAGATTCATGTCTTGGAGTTAGCCGTACCATCTTCTTAATTTCTTTCTTGTGGCTGCAACAGCAATCAGGTTCCTTTGAAATAAAGTAGTATTTCATTCATATGTTCAATTTTTGATATTGTAAATGCTCTGGAAATTTAATAAATTGATGCGCCTATACCTTCTGAGCATTATCTAGTAGATTTATTGCCTTGAGATTTGTTATGAATTTTTAAGCAATTTTAGATCAAAATCGCAGCTTCTTGTTTATTGTCAAAAAACCTCAAAAACACAAAAATACAAAACGGTCAAAACAAACAAAATCAGTGGTTTCCAGTTAGGGTTTCGGGGTTGAGAGTCACCTGGATTCTTACAGTGGTATCAGAGCACAGATTTCCTACCATCCTGTGCTTTTTCAGTTGCTTTTTCAGAAAACAGAGTGCTTTTTGGTTGTTTTTTCATGAGTAGAGATATCATTCATTATACCAAGGGTACAGGAACAGGTAGAGTTGAGGATTGGACAAGTCCACCTATTCCTGAAGGTGAGACAGTGTCAGGAGTATTGGGTATTCACAGATCTAGCTCCAACAGTAGCGAGAACAGTGTTGCAACCCTGATGGCAGACCGTGAGATTCCTGCAGAGACACACAGGGATTTAGGGAAAGCACATGCAGAGGGTGATATTACTGATGAGGAGTTTAGACGCAGGCATGATAACATGATGGACATGATGTCCCAGTTGATGGGCACTATTAGGCAGTATACTCCATCACAGCTACATTATATTCAGATCGGTCAGTCAAGCAGGACTGCAGGAGTGGATTAGCCTTTGGCATCAGCACCACGACAGCCATCACCGATCTATCATGAGCGTAGGCCTGGACAACCTACATTCTTACCCAGAGAGACCCCACCTCCGACTCCAGGGGCAAAGCAGCAGGGGCATCATTAGGAGTTTCAGCCGCATAATGGCATGTCAGTAGTAGATGTGACTAGGTTTCACGGTGAGTACCTATCATTGGCACTTGAGATCAGGCAGGCATTATCTTTTCATGAGTTTATGGATGTTCATAAACCTAGAGGAGGAGGCAGATTTGCTCGTAGAGCTCTTCAGCACCAGCAGCCACAACCATAGGTGAACAGGGATTTGCAGTATGCAGTCAGCAAAATCACCTTGCCATACTATGATGGTTCTGATAAGACATCAGCGAGGTCTTGGGTCTAGAAATTGGACAACTATCTATCACTGAGACCTATGCAGGAGGACGAGGCCATTAAGTTTGCTACTTTGCATCTTGATGGGCTGGCGCATGATTGGTGGCATCATGGCATCTACACACTTGGCCATCATGCAGTTACTACCTACCAGGAGTTCACTAGCAGGCTCATAGAGTGTTTTGATAAGAAAGATCCGGAACTCTACTTCAGAGAGCTAGCTCAGCTCAGACAGATAGGCAGCTTGGATGCGTATGTTAGTGAGTTTTAGAAGGTTGCAGTCATGGTGACAGGCATTTCAGAGCGGAGACTTGTTATACTCTTCGTCGAGGGTTTGAAAGAGCCTATGAGAGGTTGGGTCAAGGCATTCGATCCTCCTACTCTTTAGGAGGTGATGCGGAAGGCAAGGAGTATGGAGCTTGCTGCTCCGAAGAAACAATTTCAGCCTAAAACAAACAACTTGCCTATTGAGGAGAGTCATACACCAGTTGCAGAACCAAAAAGGAAAACAGTTGCAAGAATTGATAATGCAACTCGTGATGAATTGAGAAGGAAACAACTTTGTTATTGGTGCAAAGAACCCTACAGCAAGGAGCATGATTGTCCTTTGAAACCGAAGGGCAGAGCCAACTGCGCCATGTGGGTTTACTATGAGGATGTTGAGTCTGAGGATTTAGACCAGCAGGTTGTTTTAGAACATGCAGAGGCCGGGAATGCCTCTATGGAGTTTGGGCTTGATGCCAACTTGGCCCCATTGGTATTATCTGCTAGTGTACGGGATGATTCATTCAGGTTTAGGGGACTAGTGGATGGACAGCGATGTATTGCTATGCTTGACACCGGAGCCACACACAATTTCATTGATGAGAGCTTCGTCAACAGATGCAGGCTCCAGATAGAGGACTTCGCTGGATTCAGAGTTCGGGTGGCAGATGGATATACACTCACTTGCACTCGACGAATTTGTAATCTCACCCTCATGCTGAATGATTATGAGTTGCAGGCAGACTTTTATGTAGTCAACCTGGGTGGGATGGATTTAGTGTTGGGTATGAGATGGCTTCAGGACATTAGTGTGTTCACCCTCAACTTGCCTAAAATGGAGATGAGATTTGAGGTATAGGGCAAGAAATATGTGTTGAGGGGGATTACAGATGGCAACCTTTGTTCTATCTCTCTCGTTAGTGGGAAGAGCGAGAAGGTAGAGAAGGATTTTGTGCAGACCAGGCATGGTTATGCTCAGTACCCCGGGGGTTCTGAGGCAGTCGTTTGGGATCAACCTAGTGGTTTGGTTCAGTTTGTGACCAATCCATTGTTTGAGACGAATGTTATATCTTCATACGACAATCTGCTCTTTGAGTTTGATGTGGGTAACTCTCCTGATCCTGGTCTTAAGAAGAGTGTTGATAGCGTTTGGGATCCTACTAGTGCACTGGGATTTCAGACTCAGCTCACGGAGGAGTTTCACAGTGTGTATATGGTGCAGAGTGCATATGGTTTCGTGATTGACCCGCGTGTACACAATTTGTTTCATGTGCACAGTTCTAGTATGCACGTGCTTGATATGTTGGATGACGGTATATCTCGTGCAGTTTTAGGGAGTAAGTGTTGCTTGCAGTTTGACTTGCCTCCTTTTGAGTTTCTTGATCCTATGACGGACCGCATTGAGGTTGATAGGGAATGGTATTCTATTCTAGTTGATCAGTTGTGGGAGTTATAGGAGATAGTTGTGGCTAACAGGAACATTGTCTGGCACTATCTTTGGGATCTAGGTGGTGCGGTGCGTCCGTATTTGCAGAGCTTGCTTGAGGACAAGCAATTTCAGGGAGGGCAGACTGTAATGTCCCCGTTTTAGCTGGCATTGTTTGTCGAGGAGTGAGCCTATCATTCTGATCCTCGTAGGCTGAGAGTTGTGTGTAGAGGATCATTTGAGGCAGTTGCCCGACATTCAGGAGCATCATTCTTTCAGTTGTTTCAGGTTGGGCCTTCGCAGACTCTTTCAGATTGGCTTTTCAGATACTTTCTATTTTTAGAAAGTTGGGCAGGCGGAAACTGCTATTTTGGGCAGGGCACCTAGTTCAGCTAATTAGCTCAAAGTCGACCTAGTTCATCAGTTGTTGGTCAGATGGAGAAATAACGGAGTATTTAATGATTATTAAATATTTTGATATTTTGACTTTATGTTATAAAGTCACTTTATTAATATATTTAAATATTAATAATTAATGGCATATTATAAAGTATTTTTAATACTTTATAATAAAGTGAAATATTTGTTATAATGAATAATTATTTTATTCATTAATGGGACGCCATTTATTTATTATTTTTCTCCTAAGTCAAAAGGGGCGAATTTAATCATTATTTAAATGATTATTAAAAAAGAATGCTGAGGTCGAATTTCTCAAGAAGGGTATATATTGATTGCCAAGACAAATCGAACTCATATGTCTTGATTTTCAATTTGTCTTATTTTTGCTCTGAGCATTGAAGTTTGCAAAACCTAGGGTTTCAGCAGACGAACGATTTTGGAGAACGCTACCTCTTCAGAATCTGGCATACTGAGACTGTGCAATACCAGTTGAAGCTTGTCTACTTGGTGACTTCACACAGAGGTTACAGTTTGAGTTTATTGACCGATTCAGGCAGAGTTTGCAGAGAATATTCATCAGTTATTTGGGCGACTCTTTCAGAGATCATTTCACAGGGATCTGGCATCACTTTCAATAAGGCCGTACAATATTTGTTATAGCTGTTGGGCCGTACAGATCTGTACTTGCAGGGCCGTACTCTTCTTCTCAGGAGGAAACGCCTTCAGCTTTCAACTTATATCAGAGGGATCCAGTGCGCCTTAGGTTTCTGGAGATTTCTCTTTGTTCTGTGCTTGGAGATTCATGTCCTGGAGTTAGCCGTACCATCTTCTTAATTTCTTTCTTGTGGCTGCAACAGCAATCAGGTTCCTTTGAAATAAAGTAGTATTTCATTCATATGTTCAATTTTTGATATTGTAAATGCTCTGGAAATTTAATAAATTGATGCGCCTATACCTTTTGAGCATTATCTAAGTAGATTTATTGCCTTGAGATTTGTTATGAATTTTTAAGCAATTTTAGATCAAAATCGCAGCTTCTTGTTTATTGTCAAAAAACCTCAAAAACACAAAAAATACAAAACGATCAAAACAAACAAAATCAGTGGTTTCTAGTTAGGGTTTCGGGGTTGAGAGTCACCTGGATTCTTACAGATAGTATAAGTAATTATTTTTCATTACCCTCAATGCTTCTCTAAGTGCATGAAACTTTGCAAGGGAAAGTCCACTATTACAATGCTCATTTGTTTCAGGAGTACTCCAACAATAATTTGCCAACAATTACCAAGCAACATCAAATTGTTCTAAAGCTGTAGAAATCATGCCTTCGTTCACCTTCAATTGCCCTGCTAAGTGAGGAGACCCCTTGACAAATCATTTCCACACAATTTTTCTGATTTGAAATCAACACTATGATAAGAGGCTGAATCACCATCACTCACTGATTGGTAAGCATCATCATGTGGTCATCAACTTTGCACACATCATCAACACAAGTACTGCTGTTATGTACCTCATGGAATAGCTCAAATGACATTCTGGAAGCTGCTGATTTGACATTATCATCCCACACTTCCTCTTCCAAAGTAAATGCATGAACACCCAAAAAGCTATCCTGGAACCCATCATCATTAAGTAGATTTTCTGATTCATTCCCATCCCCCAAAGTCTGATTGGTAAAATCAAACTTGTTTTGGCTTGAATCCACTTGACCTATTGCATCATTATCACCCAAATCTTGAGTATCAACGTTAGACAAGCCCACACAACCATCAACCTCATGTGTAATGGCTATTATGTCATGCTGATGCAAAGAAAAATGTCTGCTGTCACAAAAATCAGAAATGTTCTCAAGGCTGATATCATCTCCATTAGTGCTGATAATATCATCCTGGGGTTCTACCAAACCACTATCACGATGTAAAACTTTCTCATAATCAATCACTTCAGATTTGAACAAATGTTCTACCTGCTCCTTATTAGCTTCCCCAATATGTTCATCATCACATTCTGATCCATTCTCGTTGCCTGCTGCAACTCCTTGTCCATGATTACCTGTAAGCTGGAAATCATTTTGAAGCACTTCTTTTTTCTTATCATTCCGTTTAGATTTTCCAAACAACATTAAATATCCCCGTTTAGTTTCAGGAACCCTCATCAGATCATACAAATTCTGCATCAATTCAAACGTGGATTTGTCTAAAGCCATACTTCCTTTGTTCTGAATTTCAATGACTCACCCAACAGGATGGCAGGAAACCGCTCTGATACCACTGAGATGTCTCACCCTAGGTGGACATTTACTAACTAATGTTTTTGTCTGTATATTTTGCTTGGGGTTTGAAAGTTTTTTGCTTGTTTTGATTCTCAGTGAGATATAATGCCAGGAATTGCAAAGAGATATATATAAATGCAAATAAGGAGAAATACAGGAGATTGATACATTAATGACTCAAATCAGATTTAACATATTTTTTGCAAATACAATGTACAAATTCAAATCAGATCATTATCTCTTTTGCACAACAATAAGCATACTCGGAGTTCTATACCATTGATTGCAGATCTGAAACTCAGTATCAGCAACTCCAAAAATATATATAAATCATCAAACTGATGAGACCCTTGCCTCAAATGCCTAACTCAGAATGCAAGTTTCTCCACCATAAAATTGGTTGCAGGTTGAAGCTATGTCCAAGCCATCCACAAAGAAGGTGAATATATGCCTATAGCCAAGGCGTTTCAGCCCTAGCTTCACATGTCCAGCATTGATATCTTGTACGGCCTTAGCAGCAGTAGTATGGCCTTTTCCTAACCCCACATGGCAGTTGTTAATGATTGCCACAGCAATTAAAGGACCCCAATGAATGAACTTGTGGTAATCTGATAATCAGCTCTTGAAACCCTTGAGTTTTTGTAGATTATCACTTCCAATCTCTGAAAATGTTGATGAAACAACTCCAAGCAAACACAATATGACTTCTGAGATAAAGCCACCAATTAGCAAACCTCAGATGATCTTTCACACCCTTGGAAAGGTTGAATCAAAGAGAAGCTACGCTCTCCAAGACTGTTGCAGCAAAACTGTCTCACCTCGAAAATGCCAAAACATCCAAAAAGCCAAGTGTTGAAAATGATCAATGATAATAATTCCATTTGCTTTTGATGCCTTTATATACTTCTCCTCAATTTGCACGATTTCCAAAGAGGCCCTTTTAAATCATTTAATAATAGAAAACTCATTTTCTTTGCACTTTATTTTATTCCTCAAAATGGGCGCCCAAAACTTCATATTAAGTTATTGACTTTATAACATTAAATAGCTTTTAAAATAAAGTCAAATAAAGTCATTTAATGTCCTCACTTTACAATTTGACTGTATAATATTAAATAATCCCCTTTTAATAAAGTCAATAAACATTTAATGATATGCGGTTATAATAATTAATTATTATTAAAGCATTACTTTAATAATAATTAAAACTCCATAACTCCATTAATAAACCTCATAGATCAATTCTGTTTGCGCTAGGAGGTAGCCCACTGAACTCACTATTCACCAGGGTGCCTTACTATAAATAGTAAGGTTGGCCTCTATCATCCAACTGACTTACTATAAATAGTAAGTGTATACAAATGAAGCTAGAACCCCCTGAATAACATCGCCTCTAAATAAGCCAAGGATCTGAAGATGCCAAACGCTGCAAACTACCAACTGAGATACCAAATATCTCCAAAATAGGGCCCTCTAATCACCATTATTAGCCTACGAAGACCCGTAGATAGGCTAAACCTCCAACTTTGATGCTCGCTCAAAAAGGGGACATTACACATTTAAATTTATATTTCTACTGTTGGCCGGCTCGAATTGGAAAGGCATCTTTGATGTGTATATATGTTGAATCCCGACATTAAGTTTAGTCAAGGTGGATAAACGAAATTGAGCAACTGGTAGCAGGAGTTGGAAACCTTCTGCGAACTACCTCCAGGTGAGACAAAGCCTTCCTTAGTGAATCAATTCCTCCGCCAACAGTGCATGATCATATCTAATTTATTTTCATTGCACCAGTTCAACAACTTGGGGGCGAACAAGAGTGGAGCAATAAAACAATTGAATTGTGGCAGAGCCATAGTTTCGGGCCGATTCCAGATCTCTTCCACTCCTGTGCAGGGTTGTCATTGGTTCCAGTTACCACTTCCGTGCTTTGGTGTACATCGTTCAGAGATGCGAGCATATACAGATCGCCCATAACAATAAATCAAAGTCATTTCCAACTAAAATTTTGTGGCACCATCTTGGGTGCCGATCTGGGCTTTCGACACACTTCCAACCTATCACCATCCCGAGTCTTTTTACGTCAACCAAGAATATGTGCACTGAACATTTGCGAAGGGTTGTAATCCAAGTTGGTATCTGAACTAGCCATCCATCCTACCAGTTAATTGTGTGTATCGAGACACTGAGATTGCAAAAGGATCCTCATTGAGTTCATTTCTGTGCATGCTAATTTCCGTGTTACTGCTAGCATTTGATTATATGTTACTAGGATCTGATCTTAATACAAAATTCATTATCATCACTATTCTATTTGCTGTGGTGTATAAACACGGGATCTGAAGGTCTTTGTTACTATCTACTGTGAATGGTCAGTATCAATGCATCAATCTTATGATTCTTTAACAGATCTTGGCATAACTTGTTTATTGTTGCTACCTATACTTGGCATATTTCGGTGGCATATTAAGAATTTGATCGTTGATATTTCTAGAATTTGAGTTTCTAGTCATTATTTTCTGTACATTGAGGTTAGGCATCTTTTAGTGGTATTAGAACTTGGTTTCCTGCCAACTTGTGTGCCCGTTTCATGAGCGGTAGGGATTTGAGAGACCATCTCCGAGAAAGAAAGAAGGCTACCATGGGTGACAAAGAAGATGAAGGACAACAATTTGTTAAGGAATCCAAGGAGTTCCAATCCAGTATGAGAGAAACCATGATGGAAATGGTTCAGCTGTCGAGAAGGTTGAGCCAGCAACTGGGTGCCGGTCAGACAGTGCAAAATGGTACTGAGGGCAGCAACTCAAGTGTGATGAAACCAGCAACCTCTACTAAGTTTTTCAAGGCCAAATTCCTAGACCAAGAGGCAGAAAATGAACTAGAAGTACCACTTGAAGAAGAGGATAATATTGCCAGATTGCATAACAAATACCACGTTCTAAGTGCAGCCATTCATAGAGACATGTCCTTCATAGAATTCCAGGACATGAAAAGATTACGAGGGAATAGGAGGAGAAGGTATGAAGATAGGAAGGACATCTAGCATTGCTTGGGCTCAATCACCATTCTAGTTTTTGATGGATCTGGGAGTTCATCAGCAAGGGCATGGTTGCAGAAATTAGATACATATTTCTCCTTGAATCCCATGTATGAAGGAGAAGCCATCAAATTTGCAACCTTACATCTTGAAGGTTTGGCCCATGAATGGTGGTATCATGGTATGGTAACACAAGGCCACAACTCTATCAAAACATTGGAAGAATTCAGTCAGAGGTTGACTAAGAGATTTGATAGGAGGGACCCAAAAATTCATTTCCGAGAATTAGCGTAGCTAAGGCAAGAAGGTAAAGTGGAGAATTATGTTGTTGAGTTTGAGAGATTGGTAGTGTTGGTCCCAAATGTGACAGAAAGAAGACTCATAGTCCTCTTTGTTGAAGGCTTATCTAGACCCCTCAGAGGTTTGGTGAAGGCTTTGGATCCTAGCTCACTACAAGATGCCATTAGGAGGGCCTTGAACTTGGAAGATTCATCAACTAAGGGCATATCGCACTCCAACAAGGTGCCTCCCATTGTGACCAAGAAGGTTCCTCATGAAATTACTCCTCAACCAACAACCTTACCACCAAGGTCTAGTAAGATGGATGTGTCTAAGAACGAGCTTCAAAGGAAGGGGTTATGCTTCACTTGTAAGGAGCCTTGGACAAAAGGTCATAGGTGTTTGGGGAAAGGACACATCTACTATATTGAGGTAGTCTCCAATGATGAAGAGGGAGAAGGTGAACCCGATGGCGTTCCTAAAGACGATAAGCATGGGGTGACATGGGAGGAAGAATATCTAGGGGGAACTCTTGCAGCACTTTTAGGAGAACCGAGGTATCACTCTCTTCGTATTAGAGGAGATTTAAGGACAAAGGGTAGTGGTATTAATAGATAGTGGAGCCACCCATAATTTCATTGATGAGGGGCTAGTGGCTAAGATGGACCTAAGGGCTGAATGCTTTGAAGGATTCAATGTTATAGTTGTTGATGGTTACTCTATCGTGTGCACTTGTTGGGTCCAACAGATGGAGTTGACTCTAGGACACAAGATACAGGATGATTTCTACATAGTCGGCATTGGTGAGGCAGATGTGGGCTTGGGAGTACAATGGTTACACTCACTTGAGGAGTACATGAAAAACTACCAAACTTTGGAATTGAAGTTCAAATCTAATGGGAAAGATGTCGTTCTTCGTGGTCTCTCCAAAGGAAGCCTAAGGAAGTTTCAGCCAAGAGGATGGAGAGGTCGGGGGAAGGAGTAGAGATTGTCAAGTGTTGTACCCAAACCAAAATTTTTGCTTCATCAAGGCATTTTGCATTAAAAAGTCTAAACCTTGTTAAAATGTTGTAAAATACAGTTTTGGGGAATATCAAGCATGGAGTTTTTGTCAATAGTTTGTCAGTCAAAGTCAGTCTTATTGATCAGAACCCGAAGCAGATACTCAGAATGGAGCTTTTCACGATAGAGGAACATCTCACGACGGCGTTTCACCTTGCACACGGTCATTTCAATGATCGAAATAGAGTTTTTAGTGATCAATTTATGAAGATTTTTCAAAGGAAAAGTCAGAAAGTGCAAGTATAGCTCAGGGGCACCCAACTTGTTGAAGGTTAAGATCTTGTTTAAAATGTTCAAGCATCCAGTCAATCTCTTCAGAATTAGTCTGGCTATCCGTTGAGCTATCCAGCGAAACTTTCCGAGACCCACAGCTCCGGCTATCAGCGACAAAAGTTGAAATCCTTAAATTTCCAGATGTGAGAAATTTGTCTTTTTCAGGCAAAAAGCGCGCCTCTAGCCTGAGGGCGCCCATCTTAAAGAGGGGGTAAATCTTGGCATTTTTGATGACGGATATAGTCAATTTGTTCTTGACTAGTCTGCTTATCCAACGAGATATCAAACATAGTCATCCAAATCCCAGAATTCCGGCAGCAGTCGTCTGAAGATCAGCTTAAAATGGAGTTTTCACGTTTCTGAGCTTCTCCGTTTGTTCCCAGTGCAAGTACAGCCCAGGGGCGCTGGTTTAAAGGACCCTCCAGATGGCGAAATTTGCAGACAGTCTTCCTGACATCAGTAATACTCTAGCCTAGCTCTGCAACACACCATTCTGCTTGTCAATCCGACGTTCCAGGTGGTCGTGGCAGAGATTCTACCAAGCACGTAATTTCACGGGCAAACCAACAAACGATTTTCAGTGTATTTTCATAGTCTAGAGGCGCCTAGCCTTTAGGCCTATCAGATGAGCCCGTTCGCGTTCGAAGTCTTCACGACTTTTGAGCGTAATCATTTTATCTATCCAACGAGCCTAGCCGTTAGCCTTCGGGATTTGGCAAACGCTCGTACGTGCGAGGTCTTTGGCGATATGCTGAAGAGTGAAAATATCTGGAAAATGGCCAAGTCTGGAGCGGTAATTTTAAATAAAATACGCATTGGAGTTTTTGAGGTCTTAGAAGCAGTTTTCTTGCTTCATTACGTCCAGAGACTTTTCTTGTAGGCCCTTCTGGCTGTCCGTTAAAATAGATAGTGCTTGAATCGGGTCATCCTAGCTCCAGATATCATAGGTCAAAGTAGCGTACTTGGATGAAAGTTCGACTTTCGTCAAAATGGCATCGGTGCAACTAAGAGCCAGGGGCGCTTTTACTTTTGAGGCCCTTAACACAGCTTTCAGGTGTCATGCATACAGTCGTTAGATGCAGAATATCTCCAGTCATGCAATGAGCTTCGTTTCCTGTCGGTAGGGTTCACCGTTCACCGTCGGCAGCCGTTTGAAGTGTCAGATGGCAGTTTGAGAAATGGCCAAGTCTGGAATCCGTAAAAGCAATTTAATCAAAGGCGCCTAATTTTTCAAGGGGTTAAACGATGGATTTTGCAGTAGTGTCTCCCAGCAGACATTTCTTCCTTGTTCAGTAGGCTTTCCGATGAATTTTCCAGATCAGTCTCAGCATCACCCGGTCATCCGGAAATCAGTGTCGAAGTTGGCCAGTCGTGACAGTGCTGTCATCTATAAAATATGGAGTTAGTAAAAAGTGAAGTATCTTGAGCAAATGGACGCCTATGTGCTCAAGAGATGACTTTTCGGAATCGTTGAAGTCTAACGATGAATCTCAAAGCTTCATTCCGGATTGTCAACTGAAGTTCAAAATATTTAATATTTATTTTGCAATTTTAGCATTTAAAATGGCAATTTTCTATTTTTGGCGCCCTTGCTAATTGCATGATGATAAATATTTTATTATTTATTTAAATTTGAACTTCCAGTCAGTGGCAGTGGAACTGAAAGGCAACCAATCAGAGGTTTTTTATTCTTGTCAGGGTTTTCAATTCTTGCAGTTACCAATTGGTGCAAATTTCTTCTTATAAAAACATGGCGCCATCTTCATTATTATTCACAGAGCTTTCAAAGGAAATTCGATTTCATTAAGAGCAAATTTAATCTTAAGTGAAATTTGTGTTTTTCAAGGCAAGTTCATATCTTCAAAAGGGAAATCGAAGTTTATCAATTTTCAAAGCAACTTCAAAGCAATTCGTATTTCTTCAAGAAGAGAAGGCGCACATCTTTAAGAAATTCGTAATTCATAAATTAAAAGCAATTCGCAAGTTCTTCAGTCGCAAATTCCTCAATATTAATTGGCAAATTCTTTCAGAGTTTAAAGGCGAATTCTCAAATTCAATACAAATTCATATTTTCTTCAAAGGAAATTCAAATTTCTTCATAAAGGCACAAATTTCAAGAGAGGAAATTCGTGGTTTTTCAAAACAAGGCGAATTCTTCCAGTTCTAAGGCAAAATTCACATCAATTTCCAGGGGCGATTTTACCTAACAAATCTTTTTGCAGATCAAAGTTCACAAATATCAGCAATCTGAAGAAATCTAAGGCGATTTTCACAGAAGAAGGCATCATAAAAACGTCTTTTTGCATCCTTTAATCTCAGATTTCTCACAAAATACAAATTGCATGTTCCTGAAATTGGCGAATTCTACAAGTCTCAGTATTTGGATCATTCTCATATAATTTCCTCGAGTTAGAAACGTGCGTTTGATTTTTCACGAATTTTTAACTTCAGAACGTTCGTTCTTGAGTTACGAATTTTCTCAAGTGAAAATCTTTGTACGATCGAGTAAGAAGTTGAATTTTTGCAAATCTGACATTCTAGGTTGTCTTAGAATCCTTTTCTGGACAAAACCCATATTTCGGATTTTTCGCTGAAAATAATTCTTCGAAAGGCTATTTTTAACTCTCGCAGGCTATTTTTAGCTTTCTAGAAATCTTGTCAGAATATAGTCAAGTTCACAGTCAACAGGCGAATTTTTCAGAATGCAGTTCACTCAGCTCAAATACAGGACCAAAACCGTCCTTACTCATGACTTCCTCAGGTTGGTTGAGAAAGACCTTCACAAAGTGTTGCCAGAAGCAGTTTTAGATCCTATCAAGATCAGACGTTCAATCATTCAGAATATTGAGCAGTCTGGTTTACTAGAGGCCGCTTCCATACCTATCTCCATTCACTGTGTTGAGTTTGTGATGGCTTGTATTAAGCATTACAATCCTACTACTCGTGAGATAGCGTCAGTTGACGGACGGATTATTTGCAGTCTCAAACCTTTGGACATTGAGAGGAGTTTTGGCATTCCTCAGCACCAGAATAGTCTGGTTATTTCTATGGAGCAGTGTGAGCAGGCATTTGATGCTGATATGGACAAGTGTCAAAAGAAGATGGCATAAAGATGGTTAAAACAAGCAAAGAACAGATTGCCAAACAATGTGGGTCGTGGTGAGTACAAGGATGAGTACGCGATTCTAATCACACTCCTGAATCATGTCTTAGGTCAAGCACACGCAAATGTTTTCCAGCCTTGGATGTATTACATTATTGGTCGCATCATTTCTGGGCAGGAGCATTATGACTGGGCATCCTTCATCAGCGACATTCTCCACAGGCAGATCACCGGTTTCCTAGTTGCCCATGAGTTTCACATGTGTTCATATCTCGTGTACTTGATCGCTTATCAGGGTCAGTTCCGAGGATTAAACACCGTGGGCATTCTCACTGTTCAGAAAGTTTATCAGTATTATGATCAGCTTGAGTTCACCAGAGCTGAACGTCATTCAAGCGTGTTCACGAAGCTTTCTTGACTTATACAGTGAGGAATTTGGACCGGGAGTTGCACGTTCGTATCTCGGCAGTTGCTAGGGCAGGGATGGATGGATGGGCAGATTGGTTTATTCAGTTCCCAACATACACCTACATTCGAGTATACGGCTTTATAGGAAATCTAGCTATGCTTCCACGTTATCCTTCGGATAAGACAATCTTTCAGGAGTTCCTAAGACAGATGCATGATGTTCATCGTCTTCTACGCCGCAGGCATAGACCATCTCTCAACTTTCCTTTTTAGTTTGGAATGTATTGGTGCAAGTCGGCAATTGATGCCAAGATCGCAGGACAAGAGCTTGAGAAATATCATCTTAAGTATCTTGTTGAAGCACGTGCCTATGACCTTTCAGGTCATTATACAGATCGCCTTGCCGGAGGTACATATCACGAGCCTTCTATGGAGGATTACTGGGCAAATTGCACAGATGACTTCGAGGTTCGCAGACGTAGTTATGACCGCTTCTCTCTCTCACAGATTTCTGTTTTCTTATCAAAAGATGTGGGAGGTTTATCAGATGATGAGGGAGAGGTTCTTCCTCAGTTTTTCAAAGAACAGGTCGATACACAACCGTTGCCAGCAGTTGATTGGTACGCCAAGGAATATGCAACGGTCAAGGAGAGGTCAAGTAGAGTTATTCAGAACAGTATACTTTACCTCGACAGCAAGAAGACAAGGAGGGTAAGTATGCCCAGAGCAGAGCCGCCAGTAGTGGTCAATCCTTCGTTACCTTCCTCGTCAAAACCTAAACAAAAGAAGAGGAGTAATCCTCCCAAGAAAGTACAAGTGTCAAACAATTCAAAGGGCAAGGCACTTGCCACTGTTACACACACGGAGCCTATCACAAAGCCAGTTCAGAGGCTAGTTCAGAGCCCGCCAGTGCCTGAGGTCCAGCCTCAAGTTCCTACACCAGTTTCAGAGCCGTCACCTACTCCAATTCACATTGAATTGGATTTAGACTCTCCACCTCGCAGTGGGTCTTCTACACACTCACTCTCATCAGTACCTCCTGTCGCTAGTGCAGACCCTTCTAGTAGCATTAGCCGAGACCAATTTTGGATCGAAGCTCAGCTAGGAAGGAAGAGGAGGCAGCCATCTTATGTTCTTAATCATTCTGATTTTGATGACATTTACCAGGATGCGCCAGATAAGAGAGTCAAGAACATGGTTCATGTAGAGAGGAACACTGATATGGAGATCATCATCGAGACTGCCGTACCTCCACAGGGGAAGAACTTGGCTGAATTGGAATCTCAGGATTTGGAGGTTATCACAGTCAACCTTGGTCGCAACACACGCCAGACTCAAGTTGATCTTCTACAAGTTGCTACGGACAGTGCCAGGGATAGAATACTAAAGGATGGAGAAGATAAGGCAGCCCTCAAGGCTGAAATCAGACAGCTTCGTCAGTATATTTCTAGCCTTGTACATAGACTTGATGCCATTAACACACTCCCACCGATGCTTGAGCCTCCAGTAGAGCAAAGTCAACTCAATCACTTAGTTGCATATGGAAAGCATTTGGAAGAATGGGAAGAAGAGTTCGTTGCTAGAGGCTGTGCTATGCTTATAGAGTTATATCAGTTGCGGTACAATGCACGAGAGCTCCGTATTCGTCTCCAAGATGAGGAGCAAGATATGGCAATTAATAAACCCTGGGACGAGATTATGATTGCTCACCTGAGTGTGGCTTATGATGCAGTCACAGATGCAGAGGACAGAGAGGCTATCTACTCTTGGAAAACACAATTGGTTTTCAGGGCAAAGATAGAAGACACTTTGGCATCAGAGTTGGCTGAGAGTAGAGAGCACGTCACTAGTGCACTCCGGTTTGTGAGGACTCTAGTATCTCGCTTACCGTGCCGTTATCAGATCGAGGGTGGTGCCTCTGTGGAGGTTACCGATGTTCAGTCAGAACTCCAGGCACTCATTCATACCATTTTCAGTGGGGAAACAGTTGGCTGTAAGATTACTCAGCTTACAGTCATGTCAGCATTGTTTGATGAGGCAACAAGGAGTAGGGGCGAACTTCAGTCTCAGATCACAGCTGGCGAGGATATGTTACATCGACATGGTATCCTTCGACAGAGTCTCATAGCTCCAGATAGTGATACAGTTAACAATCTCATTGAGGGATTGATTGCTCGAGATCACGACCAGTAAACTTCAGTTCCCACCTCTCAGGATAGACATTACACACACGAGTTGAACTTGGTGTTACCCTCTCAAGTTAACTCGATGTTGTCATCACATGCATATCTATTCTGAGATTCACCTTGTTTTACTTGGAGTTTCATTTAGGGTTTTACGTTAACTGATGGTAGTCTTCCAGTTAACTCGCTTTCAATAAGGACGTGCATGCTCGCACAATTGTCCATTTTTAGATTAAATGTTTCGGTTAACTGATGGTAGTTTTCCAGTTAACTGTATAGTTTACTTCATTAGGGTTTGGCAGCAAATCTTGCATGCATTGCAAGAACTGTAGATGACTCAAGGTGATTTTAGGGTTCCCTACACCTTGATGTATATAAATAAGAGCTTTTGCTCATTTGTAAATAACTTTTGCTTGAGAGAGAAATATATGCTGCACCTACCTTGCCCTCAATATTGCTCTTTTGGTATTTGTTCATGTGTCTTCGCTATTACGATTAATTGTTATGCCACATAGGGTTTCAAGAGATTGTAATGGTGGATTCTTTCCATAGTTTAGATAAATCTGTTTTGTGCATATTTACCATTGAGGTCAATTGTTATGCCACATAGGGTTTCAAGAGATTGAGATGATAAATCTGTTTTATGTATATTTACCATTGTGATCAATTGTTATGCCACACAGGGTTTCGAGAAATTATGGTGATAAATCTGTTTTGTGAATCTTTATCATTATAATCAAGGGTTATGCCACATAGGGTTTCGTGAGATTGTGGTGATAAAGCTGTTTTGTGAAGTCTTTACCATTTTGATCAAGTGTTATGCCACATAGGGTTTCATAAGATTGTCATGGTAAATTCTTAAATCTGTTTTGTACCCAATAAGCTTGTTTAGATTGAGATGATAGTTGCGCCACCTTGCCTTCAAGTAGAGAATCTAAACTCGTTTATCATCAGTTAGTCAAACCTTGCTCCATTTCCTTTTGCTCTGTTTTCCTGAGGAGATTGGATAGATTAAGTTTAGTTGTAGTTAGTAGATCTGCAAAACCAGAAAAACTCAGCTGCAACGTATAAGTTCTTTCAAGAAAGTCTTGTGCCTCTACAGCTGAAACAAAAAGATAGGACATAGTTTAGCTTATTTCCCTTTGCAAGTATTTTTGTCAAAGCACAACGAGGGAGCTTCCCCTCCTAATTTGAAGAGCACTCATTGCGTAGTGTGCATAGGCTGTTCATAACAACTTTTACTCCAGAGGTGTTAGTTGTTATGCCAACTTCAAGCATCCAAAACCAAAGTTGCTTGAGGGAAAACAACATCTAGGCGGGGAGGATTGTCATGTCTCCGCATATTAAGGGCCCTAATGCTGTTGGCGGGAAAACAAAAGTGTTTCTAAACACTAGTTTGAATTTTTAAATAATATTAGAATATAAATAAATTTAAATTATTATTTAATAACATTTAAATTTATAATTCTATTGCTGGCCGACTTGAATTGGGAAGGCATCTTTGACGCGTATATATGTTGAATCTTGGCATTAAGTTTAGGCAAGGTGGATAAACAGAATTGAGCCACTGGTAGTAGGAGACTTTCTGCGAACCACCTCCAGGTGACATGGAGCCCTCCCTGGTGAATCAATTCCTCCGCCAGCAGTGTGTGATCATATCTAATTTATTATTATTGCACCAGTTCAACGACCTGGGGGCGAACAAGAGTGGGGTGATAAAACAATTGAATTGTGGCAGAGCCACAGTTTCGGGTCGATTCCAGATCTCTTTCACTCCTGTGTAGTGTTGTCATTGGTTCCAGTTACCACTTCCGTGCTTGGGTGTACATCGTTCAAAGATGCGAGCATATACAGATCACCCACGACAATAAATCAAAGGCATTTCAAACTGAAATCACGTGGCACCATCTTGGGTGCTGATCTGGGCTTTCTGCACAATTCCAACCTATCACCATCTCAAGTCTTTGACGTCAACCAAGAATATCAAAGTTCGTGCGCTGATCACTTGCGAAGGGTTGTAATCCAAGTTGGTATCTGAACCAGCTATCTGTCCTACTAGTTAATTGTGTGTATTGAGACACTGAGACTGCAAAAGGATCCTCATCAGGTTCATCATTTCTGTGCACACTAATTTCCGTGTTACGGCTAGCATTTGAATATATGTTACCAGGATCTGATCTTAATACAAAATTCATTATCATTGTTATTTTGTTTGCTGTGGTGTATAAATATGGGATTTGAAGGTCTCTGTTACTATCTACTGTTAATGTTCGGTATCGATACATCCATTGTTATTATTCTCTAACAGTTCTTGGCATAACTTGTTTATTGTTGCTACCAATACTTGGCATATTAAGAATCTGATCGCTGATATTCCAGAATTTGAGTTTCCAGTCATTATTTTCTGTACATTGAGATCAGGCATCTTTCAGAAATGCTAATGCATGTGATATAATTTGCATCAACATGTGAGCTTCCTTGTAGCCATGCAAGTTTATGTTATGATATCACTATAATATCTCAAAATTGATTTTTTTGAATTTTTATAAATTCATGATGAAATGCATAAACCCTCACACTTTGTGATCATCAAGATCCCAGTGTGGGAAGGTGAGAGCATATGATGGTTTAGGGACACTAATCTTCTCATAGCAAGAAAAGAATGCAATAACTGGAAATGAGATAAACTAGTGTCTTGGTGGCATTGTGTAGAAACCCTAGGTTTCCCCCTGACACTGTTCTGACTAATATTTTAAGTTTTTCTGACGTTTTCTGAAGTTTTGTGATTTTTTTGCAATTTTTGTGTTTTCAATGCAATAAATGAAAGTACGGCTTTTCAAGGAAAATAATAATAAATTCTATAAAATTCAAATAACTCTGGTAATGAGGAAATATGGACGCCAATGTCTTTATTTGATTTTTTCTAAAGTTTACAACAACACCCAGATACATGCAATAGTAAAAACAGTGAATTTTGCAATATTTAAGAAACCTGGTATTTGCTGCAAATGTTGTACAGATCTGTACGGCTGAGATGAGAGCTTGTTCTCCCTCTGTATGGTGATCTCTGATGGTGTCCAAGAGTATGCGCCCAAACTTGAGTTCATTAACTATCTTCAATGCAAGCGACCAACTCACAAGAAGATATATGCCTTTTATAAATTGGTACGGCCCTGGTACAAATGGTACGGCCTGCAGCAATATTAAATGCAGAAAGTACGTCTCTCTTGTATTCAATTTCTAGACCCCTGGATATAATGCTCTCTGTGAGATAAACTCAGGAGATGGAAGCTGAAGAGTTTGACTCTGGAGAATAAGAATATAGATCCCTCTTCAATGGTACGGCCAAGTACATGATTGGTACGGCCTGACACTACACAGCAATAATTAAAATAAAATAGTACGGCCTCTTCAGAACTCCAGAGATCTCCAATCATAGGCGCCTAAATGCATATAACCTTTCTGAATCGAAACCCAAGCAAAAACCTCTGTGATTTGAATTTCCAAGAGCTTGCAGATGTACGGCCAGTACAGTTTGTACGGCTGGAGCAGCAAACAGCAATTTAAATCAAAATGTACGTCTCCCTCTCTCTGGTGTCTCTGGATGCATAGGACTTGTGCGCCTAACCTGCAAGAACATCCTCTGGATTAAGAATCCTCTGTAAACCCTGTAAATTTATTCCCTGTGAAGCTCAACGATTTCCTCTGGATGAAGAAATCTCACACTGGCAGTAAATCGGGTGATATTTCACACCCTCTGAACTGTTTCGAAGGAGATGGCTCGTTCTCCGACGATTTCGAGACGAAACCCTAAGGTCTCTATGCTCTGGCAAGACTTGATCAATTCCTGATTTTCCAAAATGTCATAATGGCTCATTTTCCAATGCAAAATCCTTATTAAGCTGAAAAGTGCGATTTCCTCATGAATAGGGTTTTAATTAAATATTCACATTTTAATCTTTTAATAATTCCATAGTCTCTGTGAAATATTTAATAATAATCATTAATTACGAAACTGGCCCCTTCTGATGATGGGCGCACCCCTCAAGGCAGATAACTTAAGTTATAATTTAATATTATAACTTTACATTATAATCGTTAAATAATTAATATTTAATTAATATAATTAAATATTAATATCTTCCTCGTTACACGTCCGATAACTGTTCCGTCTGATGCTGACGAACTCTGAAATGAATCCGGACGCTGCCAATCTCATACTGCTAAAAATAGCAGGGGTCCCACACTGCCTGCCAGGAACTGCTAAAAATAGCAATTCTGCAAAATGTCTCCGAATGAGCCCGAACGAAAGCCAATTGATCAAAACTGCCAATCTGACGCTGAGCCAAGCGCCGAAACGACCCTCTAACCACTCTGTCAGCCTACGAGGGTCTCATGATAGGCCAAACTCACGATCACTGATGCTCGCCAAAAACGGGAACATGACACATTGCCATCCACATTGAAACAAATCTATTTTAATTGGCAGAGTGCCATCCAGCTTATACAATAACTCATTACAATATAAATACTAGAATGACAGCAGCAAACTTTCATGTAAATATCAATAATAACAAAGGTATATTCTAAATAATAATGTAGAATGACAATACCACATTTACATATATCCAATTGTAGGAAACAAAATCAGCATCAATCCATTTGATGTGCCTGCTAAAAAATGATGCAAGCTTCTGAATGATATATCACTTTTGAAACTTAAAGCAACTACCAATTAAATATTGAAGTGGTACACCAAATTGTATGGTTTTTGCTCAGATTGGAACAACGCCCTCTTAAGGTGCAACTGATTGTAAATTTGTAATACCCAAAGAGACTGCTCAAAACTGCTATATAACAACCCATAAATTTGCAAATACTTCCTTGAGTGCTATACGCCAGATTGTAGGTAAGAAATACATCTAACAAAGTAATATTGCCCAACCCAAAATGGTAGGGCCAAACATTACACCAAACCCACATAGTATGATAGTCCCTTTTGTCTTTTTCTACAAAGGAGAAAATGTGTAGCAAACAAAAAGTTGATAAAAATCAGAAAAACTCAAAAAAGTTGCGACCCTTTAATAATCTGTTATGGCTTGAAATATTATGCTGCAGGCACACCAAAGAAATATGCAACTGTAGCTGTGGTATGGATTATTGTAGCAACTTTCAAACTCTGAAAATCTTCAATAATTCTCATGAAACTAGAACTTATTCAAACTTTTCAGCACACTGACAATCCTTGTATGAAATTGCTCAAATGGATAGGAGGTTTTTCATACTTGAATCCAAAAGGAAACTTAGAGAGATTTTTTTTTGTTTCCAAATTTCGATGCCAAAAGGGTTTTTGTCTTTAGGTAGGGGGTTTAATCTCAGAAACAGGGCTTTGTTCACAAAACAATGGATGCTTCTTCTTTTCAAAACCTCTCCTTTTATAGGCTCTTGAGGGAATATAATATTATTGTCGTTTTCCCCTTTACCCTCCAAAACTTTGTTTTCAAAGTGTCTAGAATGACCTTTTAAATAAACGTTACTTTTAGGCCTTTACTCTTAGTGATGCTTTATGATAACAACTTAGAACCTTTTAATAATAAACATGAGTTGCCTTTTAATAAATGTAACCTAACTATAATATGACAACTTAAGTTATTGTTTTAAATTATTCCCCTTACCCTTCCCTTCAGCCTACGAAAAAAAAGAATAGGCTAAGGTGCTCCTAATTAACTTCACTTGGAAAAGGAGACATGACACCTCTCACTTCTTTGCCATCAAACCCTAACCTCTGGTTCAATCCTTTCTAGATAAGTTCTTTAATTCCTTGTTCACAACTCCTTTTACTACTTATTTTCAGCTATATTATGTTGGTGCTAACTTCTATAGATTTTTCCATGCAATCGTAGCTTTTTTCTCTTTCTTTTTGTCTTTCTCCATAGTTTTCCATGTGTATTACTTGTATTTCAAATAAGGGCTCTCCTCCACTTCTACCAATTTGGGTTCTGCCATGTATTATATCCTTTATGTTCTTTGAATTTCTATTGGTACATACACCTCTCACCTCTTTGTTGTCAAACCCTAACCTTTAGCACAATCCTTTCTAGATATATTCTTTAATCCCTTGTTCATAGCTCCCTTTACTACCTAATTTCAACTCTATTCCATTGGTACCTCCAGTAGCTTTTTTCATGCAACTTGAGTTTTTTTCTTATTGTACTCACAACTCATTTGACTTTGCTTTGTTCTTCGTACTTATTCTTATTTGTATTTCTAGTGTCACACTTTTTATCCTTATATAGATTAAAATGACTATTTTTGCAAATAATGCGTTCAATTACCTAGCCTCTAATGAGCAACTGTTTTGTTGTTTCTTTTCTTATTATAAAACAATCCATAGTACATAATAGACAAGGGTTATCTTGTACATTGCTTCTTGGTTTTTTCCTTCAATCCCTTGCACAATAAGGTTTCAACCTGCTGCCATTTACATAACTGCTTAATCATTCACTAGTTAAAGTTTTTAATTTAACAACTCTTGACCTTTGTATATGGTTTATGTGGCATGGTCCTAACCATAGAAGCAAAAATCGTGTTGGAAATCACCAAGGCAAACATTTTTTTTCCTCATTAAATCACGTATTTTAAGAAAAGCATTGACTAGTGACTTTCAAAGAGTTTGTAATGTCTAAATAGATTAAAACTTAGAAAAAATTGGGCAAAAATCAGGAAAAAAATTGCAGGTTCGTGTCACTAGGGTTTGAAAAATTTCGAAAAATAAAATTGGGCCATCGGCCCTCTATGCAGCCGTGGTACCTACTGCGGTTGTGCAAGCCGTAGGGGTTTGTGGCCCATGGGGTCGAGCCCTCACACAAGCATGCGTGGTACGACGTTGACCCTATCCGTTGCGCTTTTTTATTTTACTTTTAATTTTTTTTAAAGTTTTGTTTTTATTTTTTATTTTATTTATAATCTAACTATAATGTAATATAATAATATAATAATAAAATAATATAATAGTATACAATATATATAATGACTATAATTTATTAATATAATATAATACAATATATAATATGATTATAATATTATATTACAATTATACTCTACTATTGGTACATGAGACCTGTGCGAATGTCTTTGTCACATGTGTTTGTTACATAATTTCTAGATGTTGCTGGGTTTACGTGGGCTGCCATCCTTCCTTGGGCTCTTACACCTTGCGGATCTTATGATCCTCATTTCTTTTCATTGCTTCAATGTTGCGGAGGTGGAGTACGATGTGATTTTCAAAGATTACACTTGGGCTCGGCACAATAAAATGGGCTTCTTTGATTATTGTGCACCACCCTTTGGTGTAGTAAGCTTTTGATGGCATTAATTTCTATCCTTGCACCGTATTCCTTCCTGCGTGTGGTGGTCTTTGTATATGCCATTTTTGGGTCCTCTATCCTCACAATTTCCTGGTTTCTTGTCAAAGTCACAATGCAGAATTCATTCAGAGTGGTGGTTCCTTCAAGATATCATGAGCTCCGCGATGCTAGACCATTCTGCACAGAAAAATTAAGCCGAACTTGCATCATAGAATACAAGCTTGTGGAGGAGGCAATTTGAACGGTCCTAGGGAATGACTGGTTAGAATTTCACTCCATGTCACTCCCGCATGAGGTAGCTTCTTGATTTGTTTCAAATTTAATGGATGTCTTGTGGTGTGGTGAGATGGTAAAATTTTTGGCCGGCTCTTATATATTGCCTCATGTTTGTCCTCTCTCTTTACTGTATAATGCCCTTGATGATTATGATATATTAAATGGCTCTAATCTTGTTGGAGGTGTTCTTTGTCGGCAATTCATTTTATCTGATCGCTCCATCTTGGCTCTTCTGAGCTCGATGGCTCATGGTTTGCTCGATGACTACTCTTATGATTTTATCAGAAACTTGCATGGTCTTAAACCTAGGCTGGGTCATACTATTTCCAATATGCTTTTGGACCTTTTTGATGCTGTGCAGTTTCTTATTTGCCATGCTTTGGCAGAACCTCATTCACCCCCTTATTTTCCTCCGTTGACCGACTTGGAATCATTTGAGGAAAGTGGGATTTACTCTTAAATCCGGTTTGGCTTCTCTTTTGCTTTGTTTTGCTTGGAATGTTCCTATGATGGGGTTTTGTTTCGACACTATTTGGTGAATTTTGTGATGTAGGTTTGCTACTCGAGCTTGGTCACCTCAGTCGCTTTAATACATGGCTTGTTTCTTAGCTCTCTATTACTAGAGTGGGGTCATCTCCGATTCTCATCTTCATGGATCGTTTGCTCAGCCATGGCAGAGTGGATTTTGCTTATTTCATCTCCGTCATTGGGTTTTTGACACCTTTCTTGCTTGGTGGACATGGCTTCTATTTCATGGCTACCCAGTTCACTTGTTTTGCCGCTCATCTCGTGTGTCGGCTTGGTTCTTTTGTCTTGACCCCCTAGTCCGTGGGGTTCTGGTTTCCTCTCTGTTGCCCATAGGTATATTATGTATCATCTACTTTTAAATTTTGTCTTCCTTGGTCTTTAATTTCTTATTTTCCGTCCAAGTCTAAAGTATTTGCCTTCATTTTAGCGTTTGTCGCGGGATCCTCTAAGTTTCTAACTCCTTGTCGTGTGTTCTTTAAGTTATGAAACCTAAGTCACTGGCGCCCAGTGTCTTTAAGCCTTGTCGTTGGTTTCGTGTTTTTTCTAACCTCCAGATAGCCCGACTTGTTCTCTTTTCGTGGCATCAAGTGTGTTGGTCTATTGTGTAGTCGGAGAGTCTGAGGTTTTCATAACTTCGTAACTCCCGACTTTAGGTTCTAAAGTTTCAATTTTCCATGACAAGGCAATATGTTGTCCATCCCGCATGTTTCGAGGCGCCACCTATGCATTTAATGAGGCGTACAGTACAACCTGGAGATGTCTTATCAAGGATTTTTGCAAAGCACACAAATCTTAGGGTTTGCTTTACCGAGGATTAAAATAAAGTGCCATATTAATTTAGCACCAAATGCATGTCTTGTCATTTTACACGACTTAAGGTGGTGGAGATTTATTTGTTTGAGTCTTCAGTTGTCCTTCCGTCTTCTGCAATTATTTCTTCAAGCATATGAGTGTTCCTTTGTGCACTGTGAGCTCATGTAGTCTGAAATTGAAAATCGTTGGCTCAGCGTAAGGGACATGGAGCTGGGATCCTTTAAGTTGGAAGAATTCTAGGCGTGTTTGGAAAGTAACAGAAAATCTGCGGTTGATGCAAAATTGTTAGAAAGTGGATTAGCTCACACTGGGGGTTTTTCAGAAGCCGTGCTGAGCGTGGACCTAATAGGCGCATGTGTGAGAAGATATAGTCCAGAAACATAGGAAATCAAAGTTGTGGATGGGATTGTTGTTGCTAAAATTTCTCCTGAAGTAGTTTCCCACGTGTTGATGTGATTTTTGTGACCTGTCATGTCCCCTTCTCAGTGACATCTCTCAGAGGACAGGATTGGCCTATCACACGACCCTCGTAGGCTGATTGTTTGGATAGAGGGTCACTTCGGAGCTTGGCTTAGCTTCAGTCAGCGGAGTTTGATCAGTTGTTTTTCGTTCTGGCTCTCGACGGAGACTTTTGCACTGCTATTTTTAGCAGCCTTTGGCTATTTTAGGCGGCATCCGGAATCAATTTCCATTTGTTCACATCGTACGGAACATGAAACGGATAATAACGAGGAAAATATTAATATTTAATTGTATTGGTTAAATATTAATTATTTAATGATTTATAATATAAAGTTATAATTTAAAATTATAACTTAAGTGATTGCCTTGAGGGGTGCGCCATCATTAAAGGGGGCCAGTTTGACATTTGATTTAAATTAAAATATTCAGCTGAGAACTATGGAGAATTAAAAGATTAAAATATGAATATTTTATTAAAACCCTATTTTCAAGGAAATCGCACTTTTCAGCTTATTTGAGGATTTGCCTTGGGTTTTGAGCCATTATGTGATTATTGATTTTGAGAGACTGATCAAATTGATCTGAGCCTGAGACTTTAGGGTTTCGTGTTCGACTTCCTTAGGGAACGAGCCATCTCCAGCGGAAAGCAATTCAGAGAGTGTGCAATATCACTTGATCTATTGCCAGCAGAGGTTTTCTCATTCAGAGTAAACTACAGAGCTTCAGAGAAGTTAATATTGACAGAGATTCTTCAGTGTTTTGTATTCAGAGATCATATACTTACCTGGGCGCATCATATTCAGAGACATAGATATTGATTTGAGGAGGCCGTACCAATATTTATTACTGCTGTACTTCACCAGGCCGTACTTCTGTCACGCCGTACCTCTTCAAAGCACGTGTTTCTTCCTTCTGAGAGAAACGCCTCTCTATTTTGCATCAAACCTTCTTCATTGGAGGTGCCAACCTTGCTGGAGTCATCTGCAGACATCAGGCAGTGGGAGAAGAGGAGTATTTATTAAAGCCGTACATTTCTGTACTTCATTAGCAGCAAATACCGGGTTCTTTTCTTATTAAAAATTCATTGTTTTGCTCATTGCATGTATCTGGGTATTTTTGTAATCAGTTGAGAAGGTCAAATAAAGATACTGGCATCCTTATTCATTCAATTCCAAAGCTATTTTATTTTTATTGAATTTATTTCAATTACTTGTCAATATCGTACCTTTCAATTATTGCATCAAAAACACAAAAATTTGCAAAAAAAACCTAAAACATCAGAAAACCTTCAAAAAACAATCAGAGACAGAAAAAGGGGAAACTGGGGTTTCTACATGACCGCACCAATCAACAGAACAAAATAGTCCGAAGGCTACTCCGTTCTCTCTTGATCAAAGTATTCCGCACGCTAAGATTGCAAGAAAGTTCGTGCGTTCAACTCCAAGGTTCCGAAATACTTAGAATACCCTCAGTTGGTTTGATGTGAATTGCTGTTTTCACGAGGGGACTTACACAATTGTTCAGGATTCTTGCAGTTAACAATGGATAGATGATTTGAAGGGGATTTGTATAATGCGGATGATTTTGGCAATAAGCACGTTTTCCTAAAGCTAACCAGAAATATGCGGAAAGTAAAAGAGTGTAGGGCCTAAGAAACTTGTATTCTATTCTAAATGCATGATATGTGGAGCTCAAATTCGGCAGACTTCGACCGAATTTCTCCTAGCCTCCTGTCAGACAGCTTCAGCAAAATTAGTGCAATCTTCAAAGGGATAGCGAAGATGTTCAGATTACAATTTAGCATACATACACCATCAGAATGACGCATATAAGTATACAAATCACAATCGAAGTTAAACTCAAGATAATGTCCAGTAGACCACACAAGGCGAACTTATCATCAACAAGCTGCTACTGGTATGGAATGAAATGAAGCTACCTCAATAAAACGCCACACATCAAAGTCAACTACTTGCATGAAATGAAAATTATGCTACTTTATGCTACTTGGATCCAAAAGGATGAAGAGACCTTGCTAGCAATCCATGACAAAGACGAATTCCACCATCAATGAAAAGATCTATTATCATGAAAGTTTTACACAACAATCTCCACAAAAGTTTTCAAAGGGAAAACTTTCTTTCTTCTCCACACTATGCTAAACTACCAAGCAAAATGTCTACTCTGCTCTACTCTCTAGTCTAATCTCCAAATCTAATGCTAGTCTAATGTGTTACAAATGAGGGGGATTCCCCCTTTTATAGGTAGATGGACGGCTAAGATTACAATCAAAAGAGTGGCTAAGTTTAAGCCACCTCAGCCCTAACCCTAAAAACTGCTAGAATGGGGAGTGGTGCAATAAATGAGCAAAGATTCCCACTCACTCCCAAAATAGTAAAGGCAATTAATGCCCACAATCAGTCTTCTAGAAGATCATCGTCCAGTAGTGCATTCCTGTTCTCCTTCTCTCTGGCTGCAAACTCAACAAACCTGCCAAGCATAGCCTCAACCTCCTGAACTGAAATGGGTGGAATGCAATCAAGCTGGAACTCCAACACTGTAACAGATTGCTCATGCCTTGCACAAGATTTTCTCCAAGCAACCAAGGAATCCTGCATGCTTTGGATCAAGGTGGAGAAAGTAGAAGTATTCTCAAAATCATCTTGTATGAAGGTCTTCACCTCTGAAAAGAAAGGCACCAACCTACCCCTCAAATTATCAACATTCACCTCATCTGGATTCAACCGCCTAGCAAATATGGCCTCGAAAGTATTCTGGACTCCATCAATGATATTGGCCATAGCCTTCTGTACTCTAGTTGAATTTGCCTGTGCTTCGTCGAAGAAACCACGTCCCATGATTGCCGAAGAATACCATCTAGAAAAGTCGTACCTGTCATTCTCCTGAATGACCTCTCCAATCAGCAACCGCAAAGGGACATGCCTCAATGCCTCAAGATGCTGAATTACTTTGTTCTGATAGACAGAAGCATCACCCTAGGCCCGATCAGCTGCCTCCATCCGTGCCAAAATACTGGAAGCCTATTGAAAAGCAAGAGCAAGGTCCTCTATAAACTTTTCTGTCTCAATACAAACTCCTGTGACCCACTTGTCTGCCTCTTGTGCCATCTTCCCTAACTCCAACAAGCCACTGATTGAATCTCTAGGTATCTCTGTTGGAGGCTCTATCACTGGAATCTCCTGCCCACGAGAACGAGACAACTGCTGCACATATCCTATTAAAGCCTTATGCTCTCTTTTCAACTTCTTGTATTTTCCTTCCTTCTTGAATAATCTGTCCTTGAGGGTGAGGTAAGAGTTATTACATTCTTCTACAATCTGTGCACCTGTGGGGCATCCCAACTCCAAAGTTGTGACCACATAGTTCTCTAGCACTGCTTCATTTCGGTCACAATCAACCTGTGGCACAGCTACGTGAAGGGTGCGGGAACCATCCTCATCAGTTGATATCTTCAAAAACTTCCGTGCTTTCTTCTTCTGTGGAGGTGCACTGATCCTGTTCAAGAACTCTTCCATTTCAACTGCTGGATCAATCTCTTCGCTGGGGCTTCTTCTCATCCTATCCTTGAGCCAATCAGGTACTGTATACTGTATATCAAATGGCTGTTGTTCTTGTACCTCTACTTCCCGTACTTGTTCAACCTCTACATCATTCTGGTGAGGCTCATTGTCCTCAAGTGGCTGAGTATCTCCTGAAACTATATCATCATCATCCAAAGCCACCTCTAACTCTTGCTGAAATTGAGGGTCAGTAGTAGTCCCCTCGTCATCTTGCTGATCAACTCTACTAGGTGCGTTAACGCTCTGGCCAACTGATTCTCTCCATGGTGGCTGATTATTTTCTTGTACCGCTTGCACCTGATTCAATGCATTCTTTTGATCAGCAAATAAAGAAACCTCCTGTATACTTGGAGAACGTGTCTCTAATGGCGTGGGCGATTCGATTGCAACTCGTGGAGGCTCCGGCTGAATAGGCTCCTTTCTTCTGGATTCTGGACCTTGTGTGATTTGCTTCTTCTTGCCGGTGGTGGGTGTCCGTCAAAGCAATTGACTTACTCTTCAACCTGCTCACCCGCCTGTCAACCCATGCTCTGGTGAATGTCAAGACCGAAATAGAAAGTGTGTCCAAGTCAGCAACCTCTGGTTCTGACCAATCCGAGAGTGGAAGCGGAGTATCTCTCACTGCTACATAATCTGGATGGACAACGTCCATGTCCTCATTCACTTGGTTTGGAACCGGAACAACTTCGCACTCCCTGATCATGTCTACTCTGCTCTACTCTCTAGTCTAATCTCCAAATCTAATGCTAGTCTAATGTGTTACAAATGAGGGGGACTCCCCCTTTTATAGGTAGCCCAGTCCAATGGACGACTAAGATTACAATCAAAAGAGTGGCTAAGTTTAAGCCACCTCAGCCCTAACCCTAAAAATTGCTAGAATGGGGAGTGGTGCAATAAATGAGCAAAGATTCCCACTCACTCCCAAAATAGTAAAGGCAATTAATGCCCACAATCAGTCTTCTAGAAGATCATCGTCCAGTAGTGCATTCCTGTTCTCCTTCTCTCTGGCTGCAAACTCAACAAACCTGCCAAGCACAGCCTCAACCTCCTGAACTGAAATGGGTGGAATGCAATCAAGCTGGAACTCCAACACTGTAACAGATTGCTCATGCCTTGCACAAGATTTTCTCCAAGCAACCAAGGAATCCTGCATGCTTTGGATCAAGGTGGAGAAAGTAGAAGTATTCTCAAAATCATCTTGTACGAAGGTCTTCACCTCTGAAAAGAAAGGCACCAGCCTACCCCTCAAATTATCAACATTCACCTCATCTGGATTCAACCGCCTAGCAAATATGGCCTCGAAAGTATTCTGGACTCCATCAATGATATTGGCCATAGCCTTCTGTACTCTAGTTGAATTTGCCTGTGCTGCGTCGAAGAAACCACGTCCCATGATTGCCGAAGAATACCATCTAGAAAAGTCGTACCTGTCATTCTCCTGAATGACCTCTCCAATCAGCAACCGCAAAGGGACATGCCTCAATGCCTCAAGATGCTGAATTACTTTGTTCTGATAGACAAAAGCATCACCCTAGGCCCGATCAACTGCCTCCATCCGTGCCAAAATACTGGAAGCCTACTGAAAAGCAAGAGCAAGGTCCTCTATAAACTTTTCTGTCTCAATACGAACTCCTGTGACCCACTTGTCTGCCTCTTGTGCCATCTTCCCTAACTCCAACAAGCCACTGATTGAATCTCTAGGTATCTCTGTTGGAGGCTCTATCACTGGAATCTCCTGCCCACGAGAACGAGACAACTGCTGCACATATCCTATTAAAGCCTTATGCTCTCTTTTCAACTTCTTGTATTTTCCTTCCTTCTTGAATAATCTGTCCTTGAGGGTGAGGTAAGAGTTATTACATTCTTCTACAATCTGTGCACCTGTGGGGCATCCCAACTCCAAAGTTGTGACCACGTAGTTCTCTAGCACTGCTTCATTTCGGTCACAATCAACCTATGGCACAGCTACGTGAAGGGTGCGGGAACCATCCTCATCAGTTGATATCTTCAAAAACTTCCGTGCTTTCTTCTTCTGTGGAGGTGCACTGATCCTGTTCAAGAACTCTTCCATTTCAACTGCTGGATCAATCTCTTCGCTGGGGCTTCTTCTCATCCTATCCTTGAGCCAATCAGGTACTGTATACTGTATATCAAATGGCTGTTGTTCTTGTGCCTCTACTTCCCATACTTGTTCAACCTCTACATCATTCTGGTGAGGCTCATTGTCCTCAAGTGGCTGAGTATCTCCTGAAACTATATCATCATCATCCAAAGCCACCTCTAACTCTTGCTGAAATTGAGGGTCAGTAGTAGTCCCCTCGTCATCTTGCTGATCAACTCTACTAGGTGCGTTAACGCTCTGGCCAACTGATTCTCTCCATGGTGGCTAATTATTTTCTTGTACCGCTTGCACCTGATTCAATGCATTCCTTTGATCAGCAAATAAAGAAACCTCCTGTATACTTGGAGAACGTGTCTCTAATGGCGTGGGCGATTCGACTGCAACTCGTGGAGGCTCCGGCTGAATAGGCTCCTTTCTTCTGGATTCTGGACCTTGTGTGATTTGCTTCTTCTTGCTGGTGGTGGGTGTCCGTCAAAGCAATTGACTTACTCTTCAACCTGCTCACCCGCCTGTCAACCCGCCTGTCAACCCATGCTCTGGTGAATGTCAAGACCGAAATAGAAAGTGTGTCCAAGTCAGCAACCTATGGTTCTGACCAATCCGAGAGTGGAAGCGGAGTATCTCTCACTGCTACATAATCTGGATGGACAACGTCCATGTCCTCATTCACTTGGTTTGGAACCGGAACAACTTCACACTCCCTGATCATGTTAATTGGCAACCGAGAGAACATTCTTTTCCTGACTTCAACCTCATCTGACGCATCAGCCCAATAATCCTCAATATTTTCCTTGTGTTCAAATTCCTTTGACAATACCCATTTGATGTTATTATGCGAATCATAGTGCTGTCGGCTGGTGTGATATGAAAAGTGATAGAATTGAAGCTCACTCTCGGCTTCTCTGGCTGCCTGTAATGAAGGACACACTTCATCTGAATTGCCCATGACAATCGGGAAGTCAACACCTCCCTTCTTCTTTTTCTTCTGAATTTTATCGTAGGCCACCAATTACCTAGATATCTCTAACTTTAAAATTCTATTGGTTGGGTACTTAGGCAGCCTATATGGGTATGATGAAAAACCTTGCAGCCTTATGTAAGAAAACTTTAGAAATTGTATAAACCAGCACCCATACCTTTCAATCAATTCTTGGCCCTCTCTTGAGATCCTGTGATGCATCCGCTCCTGAAGCAGTCTCATGGTGTGCATGGTGAAGGTGTCATTGACACGCTTGTAATAGGTAGTACTTGTCAAATGCAACTGCGGACAAGCCTCATGAATTTTGAACTGGTGAGAGCCACAACCAACAGGTTCCTTATAAGAAATTCCTTTGTACCTCGTCATACGAGCTAGCATGTAGATGATGTAAGAACTCATATAGAATGTCTTTGTTCTTCTTAAGCTCGGGAGTTGCTCGTGCAAATTGTTACTAATCATTGCAGCCCAGTTGACGTAGTCCTTTCTTCTAGCACGAGGTTGATGTAATAGAACATCCAGGGCTCGAAAATAAATGACTGCGGGCAACCTCCAACTCTGCTCAGCATCATAATGAGATCACAATATTCCTGCTTCAAGTCATCTGCTATGATTGGTCTTGGCAGCTTTATACGAGAAGGCTTGGGATTGCTCATCCAGTGAGTATTGATTGTCTCTGTGCATCTCTCGTATGCAGAAGTATACATTCGCTTAGCTCGCTCCCTGGACTTGTAAATCATATTCCTGTGCATAGGAATTCCAAAGGCCTCACCAATGGCAGCAAGAGTGAGGTTGGCGAGCACTTGTCCATCTGGTGACATGATTGACCTGTGATCTTTCTCATAACAGTTGGCGCACTCCATCATCAGCTCCGAAGACTGAATGGCTGGTGGGAAACCAGCAGCTGCATATAACCCACTTCGAACAATGTTGTGCGAAGTAGTCGAAGGTCGATGACTACCAATCCCCAACATTCTGTTCTTGAAAGTCTCTAGGTTGACGGAGCCCAAGTTGGTATCAGTTAGCTGGCCCAACTTCGAAGTAAACTTTGACTCTGGCATAAATGTCTTGCTCAGCTTCTTTATAACTGCTTGCCTGGATGCACCATTGTTGTCCTTGCCAGTCGCCCTTGCCTCAGCCATCTGCAAAACAATAAACATTCATGAGTAAATTAATTTAGAAAATAAATAAAATATTGTGCAGGGGCTGCCAGTCGACTTCAAGAATTTGAGAAGCTGCAATATCATTTCTCATTCGCAAACCTCAACTTCTCCTTCAACAGATTTCAAACTTCAATCACTTTGAAAATTTCTGAGCAAGCTCAACACTTTCAGCAATTTTAATCAGCAATTTGAACTTTTGTAGATTCGCACTTCACACTTAGCAAGTGCGCACTTCAATATACTCTTTGAAATTTCTTACTTCAAGGCGTCCTTCTCATCTTCAGCAATATGATCTTCTTCAAATCGAAATTCCCTCACTTGCACTGGCAACTTCAAACCTCAGCAACAAAATCGAACTTCAGCACCAACTCAAGTAAATTTGCACCTTTTCAATCAGCAAATAGCTTAGCAAGTGCACACTTTCTCAGCTCCAACAACTCACAAATTTCAGACTCCAGCAAATTACTTCAAGTCGTCCTTCTCAGCTTCAAATCGAATCTCAACAACTCCAGCAACTTACTTCAACAAATTTCGACTTTAGCAACACTTCAGCCTCAGCAAAAATTTCAAACCTCTTCAACAATTTAGTCTTCAACAACTCATTGCAATATCACACTCAAAGCAAATCGAATTCCCTTAAGCTGGTGAGGAGAAATGAAAAACTTCTCAGCTCTTATAGCAAAAATCGATTTCTAGAAGAGGCTAAGTTTAGCCAGTGAATTAAATTTCCACTACTTCATTTGAATTTCCCTCCTCAAGTATTTCTGACACTTGTCTAAGAATCTCAATCTTCTAGAAGTTCAACTTTGACTGCCACATTTCAAACTCACTTTCAAAAATTTTAATTTAAATTCATCTTTTAATTCACCAGTTGGAGCTTTGTCACTTGAATTCAAATTTTACTTCTCTTCGGTTCTGGAAAATTCAGCTGTGAAGAACTGGATTAAAATCATCTAGGCAATTCATTTCGAATTCATCATTCGAAGCATTTTCCTTTCAAAAATCATTTTATTCAAATTTGCCTTAGAAAATTTTAAATTTTCTTAGGAAAACTTCACAGTTTGAGCACTGATTAAATTCTTCATGCTGGAGGCCTTGGCGAAGTGCGGAAGACATGGAAATCCATTTATCATCACAAACGTCAGTACCTAGAAGAAAATTTTCTTTGAAACGTGAGGAATCCATGGGTACACAACGAACAGGTTCATTTAATTTTTAAAAAAAAATTTGAACCTTAGAAAAATATTATTTCACCAATTTAAATCCGTTCTTCATCTCTGTGAACATCTTGTTGCTTAGACTTGAGAAATTTTTAAATTCATCTTGCAATGCCAATATCTTTGACTTCATCACCGGAAAATTTGCTCGTGCCCCAAGAAGAATTTTCATCACCTCTATGTCTAGGCGTATTTTCTAAGGAAGAAAATATTTTGCCTTAGAGAAATTTTAAATTCTCCCCTTGAAAATTTTTCCTTGGAAAATTTTATTCAACTTTGTTCATTTTGCCTGTGAGAAAATTTTTATCCATTCATCTTAGAAAATTTTCTTTCAAAATACATCATGCCCAACATGTTTTTATTTTTTATTATCCCCCACAGGCTTAATAATGCCTAACATATTATTCATCAGCTCAATATCTAGGCGCACATCACACTTCATGAGAATATTCAACTCGCCTTTGGAAAAATTTTCAACATTTAGCACTTTCAACGCCTAGCAACTTTGTTTTCACCATCTTGTATTTTATTTCACCACCCTAGGCGCATAGCATACTTGGTGGAGGATAAAACCACGCCTAGCATTTTATTCACCCTTGGCAATATTTTCTAACACCTTGGCAATTACCACCTTGGGCTCACATAACATTTTAAGAAGAATATTGATCACGCCTAGGAGTATTTCTTTTCACCCTTGGAAGACATTTTTTATTTCCACGCCTTAGCAATATTTTATCTTTTACTCACCACCTTGGGCGCATCATGTGTGAAGAGAAACAAGCCTTCAACGCCTAGCATTAACCATTTCACCCTCAACACCTTTATCTCACTTACCACCTTGTATTTCACCTTAGGCGCAAATAGCATACTTGGTGGAGGATAAAACCATGCCTTAAGTCTATGCCTTAGAAATTTTTATCACTTGGCATTTATCTCACCACCCTAGGCGTACATTAGCATGTGTGGAGGATTAATGTTTACCACACCCTCTTATGACCTCTCATCTCCCTCATTTTGTCTTTACATGGCCCCATTTGGGCGCATTTGAGCCTTGGAGGAGGATGGGCGCATTTTCAAGGGTGAGAAGAATTTTAAATTCCCAATGCCTTGCATGTGACTCTTCACCTTCCTTTGTTTTGTCCTCACATGCTTTGTTTTGGGCGCATTTTGCTATGCTTGAAGGATGAACGCCTTTGACTCCTTTGACTCACTTGCATTTTGGGCGCATTTTGGCATATGTGCAGGATGGGCGCATTTAGGGGGTGGTGGAGGATAACTTCAACACTTAGAAACTTTTTTGCTATCAACTCTCTCAAGGTGGGGGCATTTTATCATAGCTACAAGATGAAGTTCTTTGACTTTCTTTGACTACCTTGTTGCATGGGCGCATTTGGAGGGGTGAGAGGATGAATTTTTGCCTTAGAATATTTTTCAACTTTCACCAGCTTTCCTTGGGCGCATTTTAGCTAGGTAGGAGGATGAAAAATGTTGACTTTCTTTGACTTCCTTGCTACATGGGCGCATTTTAGCCTAGGAGGTGAGGAGGACGAATTTTATACTTAGAATTTTCTCCATGCTTCTTCATCAACTTGCACATTTTGGGGTAGCTGCAGGATGAAGTCCAATGCTTAGCCATTTTTTCTTTGTCTTCGCCAGTTTATCCATGCCCTGCCATTTATAGTAAGTCTCCTGATTCTTGCATCTCTGAAGCTCAGAACGATTTGAAATTTTAAACGCTGGATCCTCACGACCTTGTTGTCCTGTTGACACTGCCATTTTGGGTTGGCCTGCTATTTTTAGCCCATTTATGAAGGTGATTTGCTATAAATAGTAACTGCTTGCTTCTGATACCTCCATAGCTCCGTTTGACTTGAAATTTGAATGACGTGCTCCTCACCACGTGACCTGCCTGCTAACATCGGCGCATGCAACTGATTTGCTATTTTTAGCCTGTTTCCAAAATTACTTACTATAAATAGTAAGTGCTCTGTTTGTCTTCAAATTTTACCAACAGATAGCCTGAAGGATGCTGATCGCGGTGGTTTACACCGGTTTTTGACAATTCTGACTTTTTACCCTTCTTTTCAGGCCCCGAAGCTGGAAACCCTAATTTGCTCTGCATGCATATCAAATGATCTCTGTTTGTCCTTGTTCTTGCTGCATTGCGATCAGCTCGTGATTTTGAAGTGCTGGGAAGCGGCTGCCGGGATGCACCTGCTAAAAATAGTATGTTCCTCATTGAGTGACCATCTCCGTTTGCATGTCATATCACTGCGAAGCTCTCAAAAAACCCAGAAGGAATATGTAGACATGCGTTGAAAAATTCTTCATTTAAGCCTTGAAATCTGCTCCAGAAGCTGGACTGCTAAAAATAGTAAGTTGTCCGTTTTCGCTCAAATTTTGCATGCGAGTAACTTGATGTGCTTTGAATGCAGTGTGACTGTCGGAATCTCAAAAATGCTGAAGGACTGCCTGTAATTGCACACTTACTAAAAATAGTAAGTACCTGGAATTTGATGAAATTTTAGTGGAGGCCTACTAGAAGCACACTGACATCAATGTTAAGCTCTGCTTTCAATTTATTCACCTTGCTCGACCTCGAACTGACTAGGAAAGTACAGACCTAAATTTTAGACTTGGCCAAATTTCACGTTTAAGCTCAAAGGCGGAGAAATCCCCAGAGACGCAGATAGAAAAGAGATGAAGAGAGAGAGAGAGAGACAAAAACCCAAGCCAAAAGACCAGAGTGAAGCAAAAATTAGGGGGTCCCCATTTTGAATGGGGCGATGTGTGAAAAGGTCACAACAACACGCACTAAAGATTCTTGAGAAGGCGCCTGTAAAAGACGTGTCTGTTACAGTGCCCAGTGAGTTTTTCAAAGCTAATGAGGATTGGTGCAAGAATTCTATAGCCAAGGGTTGGTTGAAGTTGGAGAAAAGGTAAGTCACAGTTACCTGCTAAACTTGAAAGAATGCATTTCAAAGGGGAAATCGCAGATGCCATTGCTTTGTTACATCGTATTGTTGGAAATGCACAAATTGAGTTTTTTGAAGATTAGATGTGTCAGTTTATTTTGGTTATCTGTGATGAGAATGTGTTCATTGATTGGGCTAAGATAATTTGCTTTCATTTGAATGAACAATTAGTCAATTTCTAGAAAACTGCTACCTTCCATATGTGTTCTTGCTTAATATACATTATAGCTAGTCAAAGATCCTTTTGGCCGGGATTGAAGCCACAGGTACCTCCATCTTCTAGCATGCCTATATATAAGTGCTATCCGTAGTTTACCAAGTGTTGACGTGTTTTTCGTGACCGCACCAACACAGAATAAAGTTGCCAACGGCTACCCTATTCTCTCTTGATCAAAGTATTCCGCATGCTAAGATTGCAAGAAAGTTCATGCGTTCAACTCCAAGGTTCTTTCAGTGTGAATAGGCTCAGTTTGGCTCGATGTGATTTGCTGGTATTTCAAGGGGACTTACGGAATTGTTCGGCAGCGGAGAAAGGAATTCAAACGCTCGAAAGATTTGTCTATGAAGCGCAAGTTACCTATTCTAACTAGAAAGTACTGAATTGAAATGATGCAGGTTTTAGAGATTCTAAATCTATTCTAAGGCGTGGGACATGGAGCTCGACTTCAGCAAACTTCTAACCGGACTTCGCTTTGCCTCACATCGGACAGCTTCCACGGAGTCGGTGCAATCTTCTAGGGAGATGACTAAAGATGTTCAAACCACCACTTGACATAAAGATACCATCACAACGACGCATACCATTATTCAAACTGTGATTGAAGTTAAGTACATGATATTCCAGTTGACCACACAAGGCGCATTCACCATCAGCAAATACACTAGTGGTATGGATAGACGAAGTTGCTTAGATCAAACACCACATTCCACAATTAACATCTACTTGCATGGAATGAAAATTATACTACTTTATGTTATTTGAATCGAAGGACGAAGAAACCTTGCTAGCTACTCACAACAAAAGACTAAATTCATCATCAATGAAAATTCTTTTTATTGGGAGAGTGTTCACAACAATTTCTTACAAAGTTTTAAGGAAAAACTTTCCTTCTTCTTCAACTACTCTATCAATCTATACTAAGCTACTTCTAATTTGTCTCTCTATTCTAACTTCTACTCTAATTCTACTGTCTCATGAATGTCTACTGAAGGTACAAATGAGGGGGACTCCCCCTTTTATAGTTGGCCAAGTCCAACGGACGGCTCAGATTACAATCGGCTGGATGGCCCAGATCGTGCCACCTCAGCCCTAAACAAGATTTGCCCTAAAAACCGCCACAAAGGAGAGTGGGGTAATAAATGCGGCATTAATGTCCACTATCCTTCTAGAAGATTCCAATTTTGAAACGCGTTCACACTGCCCTTGATCTTCTTCTTGACGTTGTTCGACTTCGCTCGAGCTTACATTCATTTCTCCATCTTGAGTTTTGAAAACGCTCCTTCTTTGTCACTAAGTCCTAACACTTAGCCACTTTCTTCCTTCGAGGTTGAAATGTCATCTTGAATTACTTGCTTCATCACCTTAAGTCACCATCGCTTGGTCTCGACGTTCCTCCTGCAAAACAAGCAAGGAGAAGAGCATTAGAACACTTCATAATATAAATTCAACTTACTTACTTGATTTTCACGCTTGAACTCCCGAGGGTTCATCGTCTTCACTAGCCAACTTTGCGTTCTTCGTGATTCTTCATGCCTTAGCCAAATTTTCAACCCATCTTCCATTCTGCCTGGCGCACTTCATTCTGATATTTCATTCAACTCTGGCTTGAGAAGAAATTCTTTCGTCAGGAATTTGATCAAAAATCATCTAGGCGATCACTTTCAAATTCATCCGCCGAGGCATTTTATCTTCGACAACATCATTTATTCCTTGCCTTAAAATTTTCCAAATTTCCCTTAGGAAATTCATTATTTGAGTGCCTATCAAAAATCTCCACCCTGAAAGCCTTGACAAGCTGTGGAAGACCTCAAAATCCTCCTCGCGTTGAAGATCTTAAATACCTAGAAGAAAATTTTCCTCAGAACGCATGAAATTCATGGGTACGCAACGAACAGGTTCATTTAATTTTTGAATTTTTTGAACCTTTGAAAAAAAATCCACATCAAATTTATTCCTGCTCCTCATTCCTGTGAGTTGTCCCATTGCTCTGACTCGAGAAAATTTTTATCAATCCATCCTGAAATGCTAGCATCCTGACTTCATCGCTGGCGACTCATCCGTGTTTCAAGAAAAATTTCACCACCTCCATCAGACTTAGGCATATTTTCTTCTAGAGATGGAATTTAAATATTTATACTTAGAAAAATATTCCATCATTTCACCACTAGCTTGGGTGCATTTAAGTTTTGTCCTGCCGTCTGCAAACACTTAGAAAATACTCTTGACTTCTTTCCCATCTTGGGCGCAATTCATGGGTAGAGCTTCCATTTTAATTGCCTTCCAACTTTGATAATACCCTCTTTAAGCTAGGCACATTCAACATGGTAGACTTCAACTTTTACTTCCCTAGGAAAATTCACCTCCACCTCCAATGACTTAGGCGTATTTAGCCCCTTGAAGTCTCATTTTCCATCACTTGATCAATTTTACCAACTTGTCTTCATCCTTTTCCAAGGGCGCATTTAGACCTCTCAACTTTAACATTTTTACACTTAGAAAATTTCCAACCTCTCCTCCAAGCCAAGGCGCATTCAAGGTCTTCAGCTTTTAAATTTTCATCACTTAGAAACTTTCAGCCATCTTCCTTGGGCGCAAATGACCCCTTTTAGTTTCGTTTTCACTTGCCTTAGAAAGTTTCTTGCCTCCTCAACTTGCAAGGGCGCATATGAGTGTGCTTGCTTTGAATTTATAACACTTAGAATATTTTCTAAGTCTTTATGCAAGTCAAAGGCCCATTTTGAGGGGTCTTCTTCGAATTTCGAAGACTTAGAATATTTCAGATTCCTCCCACTAGTCCAGGCGCCAATAAGAGGCCTTGCTTTCAATTTTGAACACTTAGAATATTTTAGAGTCCCATCTTTTAGCAATGGCGCATATTGAATGTGTTGCTTTTAAATTTGTCGTGCTTAAATAATTATGTGTCAAGGCGCATATTAGTGCTGGTGCTTTCAATTTAGAACATAGGCGCATATGGCATGGCCTACTTTCACTCGTTGAAATCTGATTCTGGGCGCATATGGAGTAAGCAACCTCGAGTTTTGATACTTAGCAAAAATTTTAACTTCTTGAGTTTGGGCGCAAATAACCCTCAGAGCCTCGAGTTTCATCATGGGCGCATATGAGATGTGTGGAGCTTCGGACTTCAAATGCTTCAGAAAATTCTTCTTTTTAAGGCGCAAATATCATGGTAGACTTCAATGTTGAGGGCACACTTGATGCATTTTTGCCTTAGAAAAAACACTATCTCCCTCCAAGCCTTGGGCGCAAATCATATGCAAAGCTTTCAGCTTGTGATGGGCGCATATCAGTGGGCTAAGTTCCAGATTTCAAACTCCTCAGCCGCATTTGACCATGCCTACTTCAAATTTGTAACTTAGGCGAAGTTTTCACCTTCTTCTTGTTGCTTTCAAGGGCGCATTTGATAGGGTCTCCATCCAGTTTCATTGCTTGGGCGTAAATCCATAGTCTTGCTTTAGATTTTATGACTTTAAACCCAGAGGCGCATGTCATAGATGGAAGTTTCAGTTTTCCTGCCTTAGAGAGATTTCTTATGGCTTCAAATTGAAGGCGCTTTTCATATGTGCAACTTCCAATCTTAGGCGCAAATGGCAGGGCTAGCTTTGAATTTTGCAATACTTAGAACATTTTAAGTTATTCCTTCAAAGGGGCGCATATAACACCAGTAACTTTCAATTTTGAAATTCATTCAGAGTGGGGCGCAAATGAGAGCTTGAGCTTTTGATTTCCACCTCCTAGAAAATTTCTCCAGTTTTCACATTGCCAGGCGCATTTGCACCCCAGAGCTTTTAATTCCGGCACTTAGCAATTTTTTCATCACATCCTTTGAACTAGGCGCATATGGCATGTGATACACCCAATTTCGTCGTTTAGGCAAATTCTCAGCCAATACTGTTACATCCCGAATTGTATAGCTATTTAAATTAAATAGGGATTATGTGTTTGTAAGGACAATTCCATGAATAAATAAAGATGTGAATCACCTTGTTTTCAATATGAGCTTTTGATCGTCTTATTCTTGTGTTATTTACTTGATGTTAATCATGGTGGAAAACGTACATAATGTGATTTATGTGTAGTATTTTTATATCTTATGAAATTTATACGTATTGATAATCTTGTGAGCAATTAACTGCCGTGAATTTGTAATTGTGAATGCAGGATGGGAATCAGTCCTCAAGACAGAGGGGGAATATCACTTGGGAGAGGGGTATTGGTCGTTTGACCGGTAAAGTTAATCAATTGAGCATACACACACGTTATGAACAGTACATTGAGAAACAGCTCAGATAAGTTAGACATCCATAGGCTTAGGAGTAAGATTTACTTCCCTATGCTTTGTATGATGTGATTGAATGTTAATCTGACTTTACTGTGAATCCCTGTGAATGAACGTAAATGAATGTGATGCAGGATGAATAGGTACGTGTACACATATATACACTGTATACACATATCTAAATGTATAGACATATCGACACGTATGTACGTAAGCAGATGGATATGCTCGTACATATGTATCGACATGTGTATACGCATACATATGTATATACATGAGTACATGTAAACATGTTTACACGTACACATTCAGCCTGGTATCTCGTTAAAGGATATTCAAGTATTATTATCTGAAGAATTTAAGTATATATTTATATATGATATATATATATATATTAATAAGGAGATTATTAATATATATATATATTTATATATATAAATATTAACACTTAAGAATTTAATAAATGTATAAATAATAATAAATTTATATATTTTATTTATTAAATGTGTTAACATTAAAATTAATATTTATTTATATGTAAATAAGTTTATATAAAAATAAATATTAAATTAACACAAATAATAAATAAAATACAAAATTGAAATTCGCATTTGGTGAAAATGATGAAATTCGCATTTGGTGAAAATGATAAAATTCGCATTTGGTGAAAATGATAAAATTCGCATTTTTGTGAATATGGTAGAAGTTTGTATATTTCTGGAATGATAGAAATTCGCATTGGAAAACATAAAGTAAATTTTATTAATCATTTGAAATTTTTACAAAGCTAAAGTGGAAAAGTCGAAATATGAAATAAAGAGAAAATGAAGAGCTTGCCGTGAAAATGGCGGAGCTCCTGCACAGCTGGGAATGGGAGAAGACAATGTCAAAAGATTAAACCAGAAAATAGCAAAGAAAAGCTGAGCTGGGTCGATTTTAAATGTAACCTAAAACGCAGCAAAGAAATAATGAAGAATTCGGACGCCTGGCAGAAAAACGTGTTTGTTAAAATCGTTTTGCTTTCAAGTTGAAAGTTTCTTCGAATTGCTGGCTGTAAATGAGTCGATTCACCTTTAGAAAACATGACTAAGGTATTAGAAGCATGGCAGGTAGCAGTTTGACTGGGTAAATAACGAAATTTGGCAAAAAACATGCCCAGAAATGGGGAAAAACGTTTTACTGCGGCCTATAAATACCACTGAAACCTTCATTCGAAAATATCCTGGCTTTCTGATTTCTGACGTTTTGAGAATAAGCTTGACACTGCAATTTGAAAAGCAATTATTGTGAAATTATGCTGTGTATCTGTTCAAAGTGTTTTATTGGGTGCTGAAGTAATTTTCAGTGAGACTGTGAATTGAAGAATTTTCTGTTTAAAGATTTTGTTGGCCAAGAGCAACCATAGAAGAATTCTGAAGAAGCATTACTGGAAAAAGGAGCTTAAGACAGGCATGGTTCTAGTTTTAAGTTTTAATTTTTAAAATGTTAATTCCTGACTGTGTTAATTCCTGACTGTGTTAATTGCTGACTGTGTTAAATTGGTAACAATGAAGTATGGTAGTAGTCAAGCATGTTTGATATTCTTAAATTGCTTGTTGAGTAAAAGAATTTCTCCTTATGCATGGGAAAGGATAGGGAAGTACAATGTGGTTAAGGGAATTAGCTTAATACAGTTCATTATATTCTTTTTAGTTTAAAAGATTAAAAATGGCATTTGGAATTTGAATAAAAGGGATTCAAGGGGTATAGAATGATTTAGTAGAAATGGATATCTTGGAAAAAGGAAAGAATTCTGTTTGGTTATATGCATTGATAGGAAATAATATGCATTGCACGTCAAGACGATCTTTTGTGTATGATAGTTGATTTATCAAATAAATGATTATGCAAACATTTGAAAGATTTAAACTTGTATGATCTCCGTATATGGAGAATACGTAGAATACGTAATAATTTCTAGGAACGTAAATGATGTTTAAAATAAAGTGTAATCCTAGCTTGTGTTATTGGGTTAACATTAGGAAGCTCTCTCCTAGGATAAAGAATTCCGGAAACAGGAGATAGGATAGCGAACACTCGTTTAAAAACTCATTTCTAGTAAACTGTTTGTGGTAGGTAGTCTGGGGTAAACTAAACCCACTGAAGGACACGACCTACGCGTAGAGTAAGGTAGCCCGAAGGCAAATCGGCCCTGAGTAGTGTAGTGATAGATGACTTGTCAGTCGTTTACTGAATCAAACACTATGGCCATAGTAATGTAATATACCTACATCCTCTTTGTTTAGGAAGATGATTACATTGTCAGTTCACAGTGATCCAAAACACATATACTAGGTTGGGATTGTAAGGCACAAGAATCTAGTAATGTAGGACACGACACTATGCTCAGTTGGTTAACGGAATCGGTCACTCAACCAATCTCTTCGACGAAGGGAGGGCCATTCATTGAAAAATGAATGTGCGGGGGACCGCATTATTAGTCCGTGGTTGGCGGAAAAGCACCCGAGTGATATTTCTCCTCCACAACCTGACAACCGAAGAACCAAGATTTGCAAGGAAGAACCTGGACCGTCTTACTTCTATTTGTGCAAAAGCTTTTTAAAGCTGTGTATGTATTCTTATACTCTTATACTCTGTTATTCAATTGAAAAGATAAAGTTATTTAAATTGGAAAAGTTTATTTAGATGTTGTACTTTATTTCAGAAAGAAAAGAAATTTTTTTGTTATGCTGTTGTTTACTCGTTTACTTTGGTTAAAAGTTGTAAAAGATAGAAATTTTTTTTATCGTAGATGTCGGGTCGTTACAAATACCTTCAGGCGCATTTTAGCCATAGAGCTTCTAGTTGGGGGGCGCATTTGAACCCACGAGCTTCCAGTTTTATAACTCAGAATATTTTGCTAACCCTTTTCCAGCCTCTCCACAAGTCAAGGCGCAAATGGAGTATCTAGCCTCAAGTTTGAAAGACTTAGAATAATTTTTCAACTTTTGAACCTGAAGGGCACATTTAAGAGGTAGAACTTCTAGTTTGAAGTACTTAGAAGAATTTCCATGTATCCATGCAAGGTAAGGCACATTTGGGGTCTCCTACTTCCATTTCTTTCTTTTTTTTGAAAATTTCTTCATGGCCTCCTCCTAGTCAAGGGCGCATTTTACCCATGGAGCCTCAAATTTTCATGACTTAGAATATTTTCAGGGTCAACTCTTCAAGCTTGAGGGCGCATTCAAGATGTTTAGAAAATTTTCACCATCTTTCAGCTTTTAAAGGCATTCTTCACTGGCTGGACTTGAAAATTTATCAATTTTAGTGAATTTTATGCCATTTGTCAAATTTGGAGAGACTCGTTCATGCTAACCCTAACTTTCTATTTTTAGCAAGTTCCCCAGATTTTGTGCTTTGGATTAACTTTTGACTCTGAAGAGCCTGATCTTGCTTTGTGTTGACTCTCGGGATGTGATTAAGCTGCTGGTGTCAGGTGCCTGCCTGCACCTGCTATTTTTAGCAACTTACTAAAAATAGAAACTGCTCAGAAAGTCTCCAAATTTCATGTGCCAATTGCCTGATGGGTATTGATCGTGACCGAACGCCACTTCTGCCTAACTTTTGTGTTTCGCCCTTGATTTTAGGAAACCTTAATTTCTCTGTCTTGACCTGCTAAAAATAGCAAGTGCTTGATTTTCCATCTTCTGCAACTTCGTTTGTATTGAAATTCGCGCCAAGGATCCCTCATCACATGTTTGACTTGTACCTGCTGAGACCTGGTGCTGACCTGCCAATTATAGCTGTTTCTGAAGTGGCTTACTATTTATAGTTAAGTGCTTGTTTTCTGAAGCTTCCTTAGCTCCGTTTGACTTGAAATTTGGTCAGCGTGCTCCTTGTTGGTGAATTTGCCTGTTTATGCTGGCGCCCGAGATCAACTTTCTATTTATAGCCTGCGTCTGGAACACCTTACTAAAAATAGCAAGTTCTCCGATTGCCTTCAAATTCTGCCAGCAGATTCTCGGAAGGATGCGGATCAGGATGGACATTTCAGTTTTGAGTGCCTTGTCGTCTGACTCCTCATTTTCAGTCCTGAAGCGTGAAACCCTAATTTTATGCGTGTTGCTCAGATGAGCTCCGTTTGACCTCATTTCAGTTGCATGGTGATCAGCTTGCATTTCTGAGGTGTTGAGTAGCTGCCCAAGTGATACCTGCTAAAAATAGAAAGTGGCCGAAAAAGTGACTGACCGACTGCCAGATGATTTCGCATGTCATACTGCTTGAAAAATCTTGAAAAACCCAGAAAAACCCAGAAAAACCTCCAACATGCAAGCATTGGCTAAAAATAGTAAGTTTTTGAAAAGTGATCGGTTCCACTTGCATGTTGCACCATCGCGAAGCTCTTGGAAAACCCAGAAAGAATATGCCGACATGTGCTGAAAAAGTTTGCATGCAAACCCTAATATCGGCCTCTGAAGGTCGAGTGCTGAAAGTTGTCATCCTGCTTTGCATGTCATATCACTGCGAAGGTCTCGAAAAACCCAGAAAGAATATCTGGACATGCATCAGAAAATGTAACATATAGGCCCTGGAATTTGCTCTGGAAGCCAGACTGCTAAAAATAGCAAGTTATCCATTTTCGCTCAAATTTTGCATACGAGTAGTCTGATATGCTCTGGACGCAGTGTGACTGTTGGAATCTCAAAAATGCTGAAGGATTGCCTGTAATTGCACACTTACTAAAAATAGTAAGTAGTCAGAATCTGATGAAATTTCAGTAGAAACCTGTCAGAAGTGTGGTGATCATCAATGTTAATCTCAAATCCCAATTTATTCACCTCGTTTGACTTCAAATTGGCTGAAAAGTTCAAAACCCTAATTTTCAGACTTGGCCAAAAGTTCATGTTAAGGTTCAACAGCCGGCCCGTCCCGGAAAGATAGACAGAACGAGAGAGAGACAACAACAAAAACAAACCAACACCAAACCAAAAGCAAAGCCAAAATTAGGGGGTCCCCATTTGCAATGGGGCGATGTGTGAAAAACGTCACAACACCAAGCAAGTTGGAATGGGAGATTTTTTCCTTGTCAATGATGCAAGCTGTGAGGAAATTGGATGGAAACCTTGAAGTGCGTCTTTCTCCTGAGTCAATGTCTTTTGTATCAAAGTTTGGAAGTTTCTATATTCAATTTGATAGGTTTTCCTACTTGAGGATAGGAGGTTTTGAGAAAGCCCCATTAAAATTGCCTAGATATGCTGAAGATTTGTTGGTGTTCTTGGAGGTCTGTAGACAAATGGCCGCGGTGAATGTAAAGTACATGAATATGGGGAAGCGGGGGTATGTTTTCTCGTTGACATCTCCTTCCTTCGCATGTAAAAATAATCAGATGGCCAAATGTGCTGAAAGAATTCTTAAAGAGTATAACCTCCAACATTTATTCATGAGGGCTAATTTTGATAGCAAGGGTTTTGTGAGACAAAATTTATATGGAGGGAGTTCATATCAGTATCAACCTTCTATTGAGGACTTTTGGGAAGATTGTGTTGATGAAAATGAAGTCTTGAAAAGAGATTATATGAGGTTAACCCTCAGGAAAATACAGGATTTTGGTCTTTCTTTCCAGATTCTTGAAAGTGCAACTGAAGATTCGGTGGTCGTTGACCTTGAATATGAAAAACTGTTTGATAAATCTCATCCCAAGATTTACTAGAGTAAAAATGAAGTTTTGAATATAAACGTACAAGCTGCCCCAGTGTTGAAAAGAACTCAGGACTGGTTAGAAGGAAAATGGCGATAGGCTGTAGGTTCTACTCAAGAACCAAAATCATCTCAGAGGAATGAACAGGGGTCCACTCAGACAGTTGCAGTGGGTACATCATCAGGGAGATTGGATACTAGGTCTTTGAGTGCAAATTCATAGTCTGAGGGTGATGATGAAAAGCCTAAAGAGACGGCTAAATTGAAGTCAGTATGTGAACAAGACAACATATCTACCCCTACTCCTAAAAAGAAGACTAGTCAAACAAAACCTGTGCCTGGAGATTCTGATGCCATTTTTAAGTAGATTGTCGAAGATAATACCTTTCCTCCTTTGTCAAAAGTACCCTCTTCCTCAGTGGAAAATATACCCATCAGTCTTGGTGAGTCTAAGGAAATTGCTCAAGGAAGCAAGGATTCTATTTTGGTAGAAGCCTCCCCAGTATGGCTGAAAAAGGTAGTGGAGAAAAAGAGAAAGTATACTCCTACAACAATAGTTGGAGTAGATATAGTTGCAAAGTTGCTCCAGACTTCCTCAAGGCCAAAGAAAGCTCAGAAAATGTCGAGAATGCTGTATGACCCTACTTCTAGTAATCAAGTGTTGGAAATTGCAGACCCTATAAAAGATCTAAATGAGGATGAGGTAACAGTAGCTGACTATAAAGTTACACACGTTGATATGGGGCCCCAAACACTTGAAGGTGATGTGTATCATGCTAATTATTCAGTTAATGCCTTGATTAAGCGGGTAAAGGAAGAAAGAAAGGAAAAGGTGTCATTGCAATCTCAGGTTCTTGATTTAAAGAACTTTATTTCTTCTATAGTTCCCCCTTCTATATCTAGTGGAGCATCAAGTTCTCAGGCATAAGTTATTGATGGATCAACAATGCAATTAATCAGAAAGAATCTGAGCTATTCCAAAAATTTCAGCAAATGGATTGATGAAATGTGTTAGGAGACTATCCTCTTTATTAGTAAATCTGTGCTTTTCTACACTCAGGTTGTTGATAAAAGAAAGGAATTGATGGCAGAGCTGCGGCAGTTCAGGATAGATCAGACCAACCTCTATGTGCTCTCACAAGAAGTGAAAAGTTGATTTCCATGGATTGAATGAAATTAATCAATGAACAAATTGTGAATGATCCAAAGGAGTTGGATCCTTCTTGGTCCGACTCATTGGAGTGGAAATTAAGCATTTATGATAGCCTGATAAAGGAGATTTCTACAACACTCGAAAAATATTTGGACATGTTGGTGGAGATTAAAGGAAATTGCCAGGACCTAAAGGTAGAGATAATTGATGAGTTTGATGAGAAGATTTTGGATTCGAAGGAAGTTTGTTTGAAATTCAAGAAAGTGTTCAACAAGGAGATGGCAGATCTTGCCACAATGACCATAGAATCTTTCTCAAAACTCTGTAGATTGAAAGTCTACCTCAATTCCTTTAAAGCCGAAGCAAATAGGAGGTCTGACACTTCTGAACGAGTCTGAGGCTGCTCTAACCAAAGTGAGAACCGGACTGCAGATCACCGTAACACCAGGGAGCAAAGAGATATTTGCAATTATTACCAGGTACAAAGACTACAAATCTAGGATGAAGGCACAAGAAAAACTGTTGCAACAAAAAGTGGTCAAGGATCTGGAAGATGAAAAGGCTGAAGTGGAAGGAAAGGATGCATAGTTATTTTTAGTATTTCATGATACTTTCTTTTAATTTGGCTCTTTTAAGTTAGAGACTTATTTTTTAATTATTCAGTGTGGTTACTTTCAAGAAACCGTTACCAAAGACAATTAGCTTATGCTTTAAATATGGGTTAGGCTAATGTGATTCAGATCTTTTGGGCAAACTTTGATTTACTCATTAGAGCAAAACTCTGTTATCTTGATTTATTGCTTTTTGTTATTCTGATATAAAAGACAATGGTGGAGTTTATGCATTCGTAATCTTTGAATTATGGTGTATGAATTTGTTTTGCTTATGTTGAATGTTCTGCCAGTGTGTGATTTATTATTGGAGTGATAGATACTTTGGTTTGTTGCATCATTGTAGTATCGTTTATCTGTGAATAAAGATTCTGTGGTGATTTTGATTTAATTTCAGTTGTGGAGTATTTTTTAGTTTTATCATGCAAAGTTAATGAATGCCTTTGAAGCTTTCTGGTTAAATGCCCCTTCCTTTATTTGCTTTTTGGTTAAAAGCAACGTTAGATAAAATTTATTCATTGAATATCAAATGAAGGTAACTGCCACGTTTTAAAACAAGCAGAGAATCGGTCTGAAAATTATATCATTACCAATTCAACTGTGGTTACATTTGTCACCTTAGTGGGCGTGAGAATATAGAGTTAGGTGATAAATTTGTCAACCAACACTCTCTAATGCTGTAATTTTGTTCTCCTGAGTATAATTTTGACAACATCTAAAATATGCTCATTTTGGCAAAATTTTGCTCTTCTCTGCCATATTGTTATTATATAAATCTCTATGTAATCTTCTGAAATATGCTCATTATGGAAGAATTTTGCTCTTATCTACCATATAGTTATTATGTAAATCTCTATGTAATCTTCCTTCTCTGCAATAAAGGTTTGTGGCTATGCCACTTTTATTAAAAAAAAATATTATGTTACAATTAGATTATATATATTTATTATATATATATGTATTATATAATATATTTTTTATTGTATTTATAATCTAACTGTAATGTAATATAATAATAATATAATATAATAGTATATAATATATAATAATAATAATTTATTAATA
>VDFB02206091.1:71022-99949 GCA_007258455.2 Sequoia sempervirens
CTTTGATTTGCTGATTTTTCCCCAATTGATTTTTGCTGCTATGGTCCTAACTATCTTATTTTCAGCTTCCTTGTTTTTTTAAACTTACTATCATATAACAGTACGACATTACCCAGTTCCAACTACTTGCTCTTTATATTGCAATTATACCATGTTTTTTGCCACTTTTTCTTCTAATTATATGTCACAATTAATCTTTTCTCACTCAATTTCTCCAATTCAATCAACTTTCTTAATTAACCTAGTCGATATGTGAAGAACCCTGCTGGTTCTACTTAAACCCGGATGCTTAATCTGATATGTTTGTGTTTTTTTGAAGGTTTTTGATTTTTTTGTGGATTTTTGCTCATGAAGATATTGGTGTGATTTTTAAAGAAAAATGCTTGTAAAATTCAAATAAAATACTACAGTGCTAAATATGAAAAAATCCAATTGATATATTGATGCCAAAATATTTATTGTTCTTCCAAACGCATTACAGCTGTGATCAGACAACATGCATAGTAAAAAACAATAACATACCTAGTTATTGCAGCCGCCAAGAATGGTGAAGATCGAGTACGACAGACCTCAGAAAAGCCTTCTTCAGCCTCGAGATTGGTGTAGACTATCCCAAAGATCAAGGCGTCCCATCTGGTGAAGGAAGAAGACCAAAAAGCAAGGTGTCCAAGCTTGTAGAAGAAGTACGGCCTTAAGGCTGAGAAGTACACCTCTAAACCAGCAATGAATAAATTTGTACCACCTCGGAAAATGTGCCAGATGTATGACTAAACCAGCCGCTCAAGAATATCACTCTCTCCAGACGATTATTGAATCAAACCCTGAATAATAACTTCACATTTAAACTCTGTAATAACTTCTGAATGAAGCTATTCAACTGGCAGGCAATAAATCAGCTGATATTTCACAACCTCTGAACTGCAAACACTGAAGATGGCTCGTTCTCCAATGCAAAAGAAAACTAAAACCCTTGGCTTCGTTCTCTGAAGAAGAAATTGGCTAAAATCGATTCTCATATCCATCATGAATGAATTTCTCACAAAGAAAACTTATATCTCCTTAGTTGGGTCGATTTCCTTCAAAAAGCATCATTTAAATAAAACTTGAATTTCACTTTTAATCTTTCAATAGTTTGGATGCCCTTTTAATTTAATAATTAATTAAAAAGTGGCCCCTTCTTTATGATGGTCGACCCCTTCAATAAGTACTTAAGTTATAATATTAAATTACATTATAACTTAATAATATAAGCTTCAATTAAATTAATATTTATTTTGGCAAATAAATATTAATATCTCTCTCAATATAAGTCCAAATGACAAACCGTTTGAAGCCGACTGATAAGTGACTGAATCTGCATATGACCAGACCATACTGCTAAAAATAGCAGGGGTGCTTCGTTGAGTGTCTCCACTTACTAAAAATAGTAAGTCAAGCAAATGATGTCCAAAAGACCCTGAACGAAAGTCAAACTGAATAATTCTGATAACTGAAGTCAAGCCATGCCTCAACAAGACCCTCTATCCTGCATATTAGCCTACGAGGGCCACATAATAGGCTAATCTCAAGTACAGATAGATGTCAACTGGAAGGGGACATTACACGATATAGCTAATCTTAGATTTAAGCCATACAATGTATTGGTAATATTGCATCTAAACCATATACTAGTTGCTATGGGCAAAATTTTGTTAGCCTTTTATATGTTATGTGATAGGCCCATAGTACTACATGGATCTTTTGGTCCCAATTAGTTGTATTCCCATTGCATACCTTTGTTAGTACATTACCCAAAATTTTATTAAATCCCTTGCCTTGTTTGCATCAGGGTGATAAGGTGTACTTTTATGGTGACTAACCATGAAGTTATTGAGGAGTTCCTTGATGGTTTCATTAATAAAATGCTTCCCTTGATCACTTGTTATACTTTTGGACAGCCAAATCTCATAATAATATTTTAGTATATCATTTTTGTAGTAGTCTGCATTGTGCAATCCTTTGTAAGTATTGCCTCTACCCACCTGGTTAGATATTCAATTCCATTTGTAAAAAATATAGTGGGACTTATGTGCAAGGGGGTTGATAGGACATAAAATCAATAGCCCTTTTTTCAGATGGCCTTAATGCCAAAACTAGCCACCAAGGCATCTCATATCTTGTAGTCAATTGTAATGTCCCCTTCTCAATCTTGATCTTCTCAGTGACCGTTGGCCTTTTTCTGGAAACCCGGAGGCTAGTCGGAAGGTAAAATTAGGGTTTCCTATTTTTGAGGAGGTCATTGCTCAGAGTTGGCGGATTCAATGGCGGATTCTTTCTGGGTTTTCAGAGAGCTTCGCAGTGGTATGTTCATCTCGGCATTCAGAGCATCTTTTGGAATTTACTATTTTTAGTAAATTCTATTTTTGGCAGCTTTTCAGTTGGGTTCGGCTTGGTTGACTTCCTGTGTCATGTCCCCTTCTCAGTGACATCTCTTAGAGGACAGGATTGGCCTATCACACGACCCTCGTAGGCTGATTGTTTGGATAGGGTCACTTCGGAGCTTGGCTCAGCTTCAGTTTGCAGAGATTGATCAGTGGTCTTTCGTTCTGGCTCATTCGGAGGCTTTTTGTAGAATTGCTATTTTTAGCAGTTCCTGGCAGGCAGTGTGGGACCCCTGCTATTTTTAGCAGTAGGGCTTTGGCGGCATCAGGAATCACTTTAGAGTTTGTCAGCATCAGACGGATCAGGAATCAGATGAGTAATGAGGAAAATATTAATATTTAATTATATTGATTAAATATTAATTATTTAATGTTTAATATAAAGTTATAATTTAAAATTATAACTTAAGTGATTGCCTTGAGGGGTGCGCCCATCATCAGAAGGGGCCAAAAGTGACTATTAAAATATTATAAAATATTTAACGGAGACTATGGAGTAACTAAAAGATTAAAAGTTAAATATTTTATTAAAACCCTATTCTTGAGGAAATCGCACTTTTCAGCTTATTAGTGGATTTGCCTTGGTTTTTGAGCCATTATGTGATTATTGGATTTTGAGAACTGATCAAATTGATCTGAGCACAGACTTTAGGGTTTGAACTCGACTTCCTTGGGGAACGAGCCATCTCCAGCGGAAAGCAATTCAGAGAGTGTGAAATATCACTTGATCTATTGCCAGCAGAGGTTTTCTCATACAGGGAAAATCACAGAACTTCAGAGGATCAATTATTTACAGAGTTTTCTACAGTGTTTTGCATCTAGAACCTTCTATTCACCTGGGTGCCCAATACAGGGACACAAGCATTGGTTTTGGTGAAAGCCGTACAACATTAATTGCTGTTTCTGACAGGCCGTACTTTCCTGTCAGGCCGTACCTTCTCAGAAACACGTGTTTATCATTCTTGAGAGAAACGCCTCTCATACTTGCTCAGAACTTGCATCAAAAGAAGCGCCATCTTTACTGGAGTCATCTGCAGACATCACACTGAAGGAGAAGGAGATTATTTATTGCAGCCGTACATTTCTGTACTTCAGTAGCAGCAAATACTAGGTTCCAAAAAGATTGAAAATTCATTGTTTAATTCATTGCATGTATCTGGGTATTTTTGAAATCAGTAGAGAAGTTTGAATAAAGATACTGGCATCAATATTCTTTCATTTCCAGAGCAATTTTATTTTTATTGAATTTATTTCAATTTATTGCAAAAATCGTACCTTTCATTTATTGCATCAAAAACACAAAATTTGCAAAAAAAACCTAAAACGTCAGAAAACCTTCAAAAAACAATCAGAGACAGAAAAAGGGGAAACAGGGGTTTCTACATCCTGCTTCAGTTTGGTCAGTTGACTTGGTCGTTATTGGCTTTAGGGGATAATTGGAGAGATAAGTTGATATATTTAATTAAAGGTCACGTTTTAATGTTATAATTTAACGTTGACCCCCCCTAGCCTAGCTTAATCACTTCAAGTCTTTTTAAAAGGTGTTCCTTAAGGGTGGCGCTTCATTAAGAGGATTAATTATTTATTTTATGAAGTTTATTACTAAGATCAAAATGGACGCCTTTTTCATAAAAGATTAAAATGTTATTTAAAGACAGGCTTGGAAAAGTGGGACGCCATCTTTGAGGAGATTAGGGTTTTGAATTGAAAAGTGGATTTTAGGGTTTCGAGAAGTCAACTGGAAAGTTATAAAAGGGAGGCTTTGAGCATCATTTCACATCTTTGGACTACAGTGCTGTTATGCTGCCAAATTGGCTCTGGGTTTGCTTCGAGGAATGAAGGCCTCCTAGCTCGGGCATCGCTTCTTGTTTGCAAGACAACAACTAGTGGTGAATCAATCTCGTTTGTGAGTTCTTCTTAGTAATCGTGCATTGTAATCAGCATTATTAGATCGGTAGTTTTCTGGTTTCTGCATTATAGTGGATTTTTCTAGAAATTGCATTGTTGCTACAGCAGATTTAGATTTTCATTCATAGCTCAAAAAATACCAAAAATATAGTTCTGGGCAGTGTCTTAATCCCTTAGTCTGTCAAGGGCAAATCAATAGTTCAAATTTCAGATTTTATTGTTGTGTATTGAATTTTTAAAGCAAGGTCGAATTTCTCAGCTGGGCCGTACCATTGTGTACTGTCTTGAATTCCGTGCAAATTAAATTAGTGGTATTTGGGTCTGTGTTAGTGTTTGGGTTTGGCTGCCTTAATCATTAGAGTGCATTGCATTTTACTTCACATCATTCGGGTCATATCTAAGGAAGTTATGAACAATTCTTTGAGTTTGTAAGTTGCTGGTTATGTAACAAAAAGTGCAGATCTGATACGACAGTTTGTGGAATCTGCATCTTCCTTTCTTGGTTGGTGTTAAGATTTCTTTATAACCTTTGCAGAAGGATTCTTATTGTATGCACCATTGAAAGAGCATCTTATATTCTGATTTGCAGGCAATAATAACTTGTAAACTGGCAGTAGTACTGACCAATCGTTCTTTGAATATTGCTTTATTGCTGTTGTAATACTCATTCTTCTTCAATAATTATTGTAATAGATAGATCTCCGCCCTATGGTAGCTACTCTCCCATTCTGGGTTAGCAAGCACATTTTGGGTGTTGAGTAGTTTCATCTTTCAGCATTTCTCTTTCAAGCATTGTTATTGTAATCACTCCGTCATATGGTCGCCCCTCACTCCGCATTGGATTGGGTAGCACATACTTGACGTCGAGTTCCCTTTCCCGCATTTAGAGTAGAAGACCCTCTGACCAATGCTCGCCATCATCGGCGCCATACTGGTTAGAGTTGGTTCAGTACGTTTGGGTTTAGCTTCTAACCTTAACGGGTACTTGGTTGTAATGTTGAAATCTGATAATTGAAAATTCGAAAAAATTGGCTCGGTATATTTCAGTGGTATCAGAGCCAAGATCTTGCCATCCTGTGTTCATTCTGTCTATGAGTGACAGAGAAAAGAGGTACATTGCAAGGGAAGACAAGAAGGTTGGAAAACAGTTTCAGCCTTATCAGCCTCCAGAGGGTCAGACAGCTTCAGAAGTCTTGAGGGCTCATTGGGAGTCTTCTCAGGAAATAGTCATGGCAGAAGGTGAGAGGTCAGTTGGGGGTAACGAGAGGGTTACCAACAGTAGAGATGACAGTGGTAAGGGCAGAGAGAGATCCATCAGTCCAGGACAGCGATTTGAAAGGAAGATGGATGCTTTGATGGATATGGTTCACTCATGATGGGGAGAGTGGGCCAAAACACCATTCCTCAAAACAACACTGGGTATAGAGGAGAGCACAGTGCTTCCAACCAGCATGATGGACATGCTGTTCCGCATGCTTCAAACAACACTTATGTCTCATCTAGACCATTCAAACCCACCTTTCTGGCACCTGTGAACACTCAGCCAGATCCTGAAGAGAATGCTTCATTCGTGGAGCAGTTGAGATTGGGTCGTGCAGAGTATTATTCTCTACCTGACGACATCAAGATGGATATGTCCTATAATGACTTTATGGACCATAAAAGGAAGAATAAAGGACAAAATAGAAATTATGATCAAAGAAGACCATTAGATCAAGGAGATTTGTACCAAGCTGTCAACAAAGTTACACTTCCACACTTTGACGGGAGTGATACCAGTTCAGCCCGAGCTTGGATTCAGAAGCTGGATAACTATCTAGCTCTCAGACCAATGGAGGAAGAAGAAGCGATCAAGTTCGCTACGCTACACCTTGATGGGGTGGCGCACGAGTGGTGGTACCATGGCCTCATTACTCTGGGTCATCGGTCAATCACAACTTATTATGAGTTCACCACCAGGCTCATCGAGAGGTTTGAGAAGAAGGATCCTGAGATCCATTTCAGAGAACTTGCACAATTGAGACAGTATGGCACGGTTGATGCCTACATTGCGGAGTTTCAGAGGCTCTCAGTCATGGTGACTGGGATCACGGAGAGGAGATTGGTGATTCTTTTCAGTGAAGGTTTGACAAAACCCCTCAAAGGCTGGATTAAAGCCTTTGATCCTCCAACACTGCAAGAGGCCATGAAAAAGGCAAGAAACATGGAGTGGGCTGCTCCTAAGGCCAAATTTCAGTCAAATTCCCCCTTTCAGAAAAGGGATAAAGGAAAAAGGCCTCAGCATAGACCGCCTTGAGACCTCAACACAAAGAGTTCAAGAATCGCAATCCCCATGTCACCAGGTTGGATCCAGAAACCCTGAATGAACTCAAAAGAAAAGGGTTGTGTTTCCGGTGTAGGGAAAAGTGGTCACAAGATCATGTTTGCCCTAAAGGGGTTAAGTTCAATCAGATTGAGTACTATTCGGCTGGTGAGAGTAGTTCTGATTTTTCCGACCAGCAATCTGATTTTGAAGAAAGTGAGGTAGATAGAGCTCCAGAAGAGTCCGGAGATGAGAAGGAAAGTGGTGGAGTTTTAGCTCAACTTTCTAGTTTTCAAAGAAATGAATCATTCAAGGTTCGTGGGATGATCAAAGGGCAGCGAATCGTTGCCTTGATCGACACTGGAGCAACACATAACTTCATTGATGAAGTTGTGGTAGCCAAGAAGGGGTTGCAAACTGAGGAGTTTGAAGGGTTCAAGGTCATGGTTGCCGATGGATTCCATATTTCTTGCACCAAGAAAATATCGAACATGACCATGCAGTTGGGCAACTACGAAGTCAAGGATGACTTCTATGTAGTTCACATTGGGGATACTGATGCCGTTCTTGGCATTCAATGGCTGCGATCTCTTTGAATCTGCAGACTATGGAGTTGAAATTCCAATCGGATGGGAAGAAGATAGTTCTGAGAGGCATGTCCAATGGGGGTCCTCGGGTAGTGTCATTCAAAAGAATGGCAAGGCTGATCCGTCACGATCAAGCTGAGTGGGTTGCTGAATGCATGATCCTTCCTGATAGTCCTGTAGAGACTAAACGTGACCTTCCTCCTGATATTCAGTCACTACTCACAGAGAAGAGCAAAGTCTTTGCAGATTTGCCTCCTGGACCACCACCTGAACGGGGTTCAGAACACATCATAGAGCTCAAGGAAGGAGCTAAACCGGTGATCACAACTCCATATCGGTACCCGAAGAGGCAAAAGGATGAAATTGAGAAGAATATTCAAGAACTTTTGGAGATGGGTTTCATTCGCCCAAGCAAGAGCCCCTTTGCATCTACAGTGGTTCTTGTGAAGAAGAAGGATGGTACCATGCGCATGTGCGTGGACTATCGTGCTTTGAATCAAAGCACCATAAAAAACAGATACCCCATTCCCAGAATAGATGAGCTCATTGATGAGCTACATGGGGCCAAGTTTTTCTCGAAAATCGACTTGAGATCGGGTTACCATCAGATTCGGATGAGGGGATCTGATGTGGAGAAGACAGCTTTCATATGTCACTATGGCCATTTCGAATTCTTAGTCATGCCATTTGGGTTGACTAACGCTCCAGCTACCTTTCAGTCTTGCATGAGCCGTGTTTTTCAGAATCAGTTAAGGAGATTTGTGTTGATATTTTTTGATGACATTCTGATTTACAGCAAGACTTGGGAAGATCATCTCAAGCACTTGGAGGAAGTGCTTGGTATCCTGGAATCTGAGAGTTTGTTCGCAAAAGCTTCCAAATGTGAATTTGGAATGCAAGAGTTATTGTACCTTGGCCACATAATCAGTGCTGAGGGAGTGAAGGTGGATCTGGAAAAGATCAAAGCAGTAATGGATTGGCCACCACCTGAGAACTTGACTCAGTTGAAAGGTTTTCTGGGTCTTTGTGGTTTTTATCGGAGATTCGTAAAGGGGTATTCACAGAATGCTGCGCCCTTTACTGATCTCACCAAAAAGGGAGCCTTTGTTTGGTCAGAAAAGGCTCAAATTGTTTTTGACAAATTCAAGAAGATCATGAGCTAGTGTCCGGTTCTGGCTATCCCGGATTTCTCCAAGCCATTCGAGCTACAGTGTGATGCATCAGGTGAAGGAGTTGGGGCTGTCCTGATGCAAGACAAACACCCTATCGTGTTTGAGAGCAGAAAATTACGGGGTGTCAAAAGGACATATTCAATTTATGACAAAGAAATGCTTGCCATTATGCATGCATTAGCCAAGTTCAGGCAGTACTTGGTGGGGAACAAATTCGTGGTTAAGACTGACCACAATAGCCTCAAGCATTTCATGCACCAGAAGGACCTAAATGAGAGGCAACAGAAATGGGTGAGTAAGTTTCAAGCTTACGACTTTGACATTGAATATGTCAAAGGGAAGAATAATATCGTGGCTGATGCTTTGTCAAGGAGACCTCATCTTAGCTCATTGTGTGAGCTTACTGCAGATTGGAGAGACATATTGCTTGCTGATTATGCCAAAAATCAGTTTGCAACCAGCATTCTTGAGGGTACTTTTCATGACGAAAGGTACAAGGTGATTGAGGGTTTGATCCATTATAAGGGAAGAATCTTTCTGGTGGCTGATTCTAAGCTAAAGAAGAAGGTTCTTTTGACTTTCCATGATATTCCAGTGGCTGGTCACCAAGGTTTTTTCAAGACATATAGGCAGATCCGAGAAAGGTTTTCTTGGAAAGGATTGAAAGGAGAAGTACAACGCTACATTCAGGAGTGTCCTGTTTGTCAAGTGAATAAAAATGAACATACCTTACCAGCCGGTTTGCTGCAACCACTCCCTATTCCCAATCAAAAATGGGAAAGTATCTCGATGGATTTCATCACAGGGTTGCCCAAGGCCCAAGGGAAGGATTGTATTTATGTAGTGGTGGATAGGCTAACCAAATTTGCTCATTTCTTCGCCATTACCAGCACTTTTTCTGCAGCCCAAGTTGCAGATGTGTTTTTTAGAGAGGTGTTTAGGCTGCATGGGTTGCCAAAGTACATTGTGAGTGATAGGGACAGCAAGTTCCTAAGTACGTTCTGGCAAGAAGTCTTCAGAATGAGTGGTACTGTGCTCACTCCAAGCACTAGTTACCATCCCCAAACATATGGACAAACAGAAGTAGTGAACAAGTGGTTAGAAGGCTACTTGAGAAATTATGTGTCAGAACAGCAGAGAGCTTGGGTCAAGTGGCTGCATATAGGTGAGTACTGCTATAACTCTACTTTCCATATGTTGATTAAGATGTCCCCTTTCTTGGCGCTTTATGGGTATGAAGCACCTAGTTTTGCAGATTTGGTGTTTGGTGACAGCAAAGCACCCCTAGCCAAGGATTTGTTGCAGCATAGTCAAGACATAATGAAATCCTTGAAGGATAATTTGCAGATTGCACAAAATCAGCAGAAGTTGTATGCTGATCAGAGGCGTGTTGAACGTTCATTCGAGGTCGGGGATATGGTCTATCTTCGCTTACAACCTTATAGACAGTCTACTCTCAAGAAGAGTGGAGCTGAGAAGCTCAAACCTCGCTTCTATGGGCCATTCAGGGTCATCAGAAAGGTTGGGGCAGTAGCTTATGAATTAGAGCTACCTTCTGATAGCAGAGTACATAACGTCTTCCACGTGTCTCGCCTCAAGAAGGCACTTGGACATAATGTGGTTGCCTCATCACAGTTGCCACCTTTGGATGAAGAGGGACAGTTAGTTCTAATTCCAGAGGAGATACTTGAATTCAGAGAACGTTCCTTGAGGAAAAGAACCATCAGAGAATACCTGGTGAAGTGGAAGGACCTACCCTTGGAGGATGCGACTTGGGAAAGTGATGAGATTCTACAGCATCCTGGTTTGAGATTGCTTGAGGACAAACAATCTTGGGGAGGGCGGACTGTAATGTCCCCTTCTCAATCCTGATCTTCTCAGTGACCGTTGGCCTTTTTCTGGAAACCCGGAGGCTAGTCATAAGGTAAAATTAGGGTTTCCTATTTTTGAGGAGGTCATTGCTCAGAGTTGGCGGATTCATTGGCGGATTCTTTTTGGGTTTTCAGAGAGCTTCGCAGTGGTATGTTCATCTCGGCATTCAAAGCATCTTTTGGAATTTACTATTTTTAGTAAATTCTATTTTTGGCAGCTTTTCAGTTGGGTTCGGCTTGGTTGACTTCCTGCTTCAGTTTGGTCAGTTGACTTGGTCATTATTGGCTTTAGGGGATAATTGGAGAGATAAGTTGATATATTTAATTAAAGGTCACGTTTTAATGTTATAATTTAACGTTGACCCCCCCTAGCCTAGCTTAATCACTTCAAGTCTTTTTAAAAGGTGTTCCTTAAGGGTGGCGCTTCATTAAGAGGATTAATTATTTATTTTATGAAGTTTATTACTAAGATCAAAATGGACGCCTTTTTCATGAAAGATTAAAATGTTATTTAAAGACAAAGGCTTGGAAAAGTGGGACGCCATCTTTGAGGAGATTAGGGTTTTGAATTGAAAAGTGGATTTTAGGGTTTCGAGAAGTCAACTGGAAAGTTATAAAAGGGAGGCTTTGAGCATCATTTCACATCTTTGGACTACAGTGCTGTTATGCTGCCAAATTGGCTCTGGGTTTGCTTCGAGGAATGAAGGCCTCCTAGCTCGGGCATCGCTTCTTGTTTGCAAGACAACAACTAGTGGTGAATCAATCTCGTTTGTGAGTTCTTCTTAGTAATCGTGCATTGTAATCAGCATTATTAGATCAGTAGTTTTCTGGTTTCTGCATTATAGTGGATTTTTCTAGAAATTGCATTGTTGCTACAGCAGATTTAGATTTTCATTCATATCTCAAAAAATACCAAAAATATAGTTATGGGCAGTGTCTTAATCCCTTAGTCTGTCAAGGGCGAATCAATAGTTCAAATTTCAGATTTTATTGTTGTGTATTGAATTTTTAAAGCAAGGTCGAATTTCTCAGCTGGGCCGTACCATTGTGTACTGTCTTGAATTCCGTGCAAATTAAATTAGTGGTATTTGGGTCTGTGTTAGTGTTTGGGTTTGGCCGCCTTAATCATTAGAGTGCATTGCATTTTACTTCACATCATTCGGGTCATATCTGAGGAAGTTATGAACAATTCTTTGAGTTTGTAAGTTGCTGGTTATGTAACAAAAAGTGCAGATCTGATACGACAGTTTGTGGAATCTGCATCTTCCTTTCTTGGTTGGTGTTAAGATTTCTTTATAACCTTTGCAGAAGGATTCTTATTGTATGCACCATTGAAAGAGCATCTTATATTCTGATTTGCAGGCAATAATAACTTGTAAACTGGCAGTAGTACTGACCAGTCGTTCTTTAAATATTGCTTTATTGCTGTTGTAATACTCATTCTTCTTCAATAATTATTGTAATAGATAGATCTCCGCCCTATGGTAGCTACTCTCCCATTCTGGGTTAGCAAGCACATTCTGGGTGTTGAGTAGTTTCATCTTTCAGCATTTCTCTTTCAAGCATTGTTATTGTAATCACTCCGTCATATGGTCGCCCCTCACTCCGCATTGGATTGGGTAGCACATACTTGACATCGAGTTCCCTTTCCCGCATTTAGAGTAGAAGACCCTCTGACCAATGCTCGCCATCATCGGCGCCATACTGGTTAGAGTTACAGCATAAGCAGTTTTGATTTAGATCCTCTGACCAATGCTCGCCATCATCGGCGCCATATTGGTTAGAGTTGTTTCAGTACGTTTGGGTTTAGCTTCTAACCTTAACTGGTACTTGGTTGTAATGTTGAAATCTGATAATTGAAAATTCGATAAAATTGGCTCGGTATATTTCATCAATCTCCCAACCCTTTGATAGACATCTTATTTTCTGGTATATACATTAGCTTCTCTAAACAAAATTGGCCACCATAAACTTGCCAACATTACCTTTCTAGCTATACCATTATTGTAATTGTGTCCTTCATATATACCTTTGTGCGCTTCCTGCAATAAATCTTGTCTCTCATTTTGTAACACAACGCGCCTAATGATCTCATCTTTACAAATAATGTACAATTACTCTTGAATTAAGGTGTATGGGAGTGCTTGTAATGTCAATCTTCTGCGCTCTTCTCTAGAGCTCTTTGTTGGATACTCACCGATGGCTAAAAATTCCACAACATGACTTAGCTTTACCATCACTGCATTCATGTGGAATAGGTGTGTGCGAGGAAAGTTGTCCTTAATTGGTCCTCCTTTCACTCCTATCTTAATTTGTGATAGATAATTTGGAACTTGCTTACCTTTCCTTGGTTTAATCATTACTTTGAAATCAAATTCTTGGAATAGCATGAGTCAACTATAGATGGAGCCATGAACAACCAGGTGGTTCATCAGATACAAATGGCTCATGATCAGTACAAAATAAATGGGGTAGCTAAAAGGTAGTGCTTGAATTTTTCTAATGCAAACACCATGGCTAGCACTTCCCTTTCTGTTGTGTGGTTCTTTTCAGTTGCTATAAGCTTTCTGCTTGTGAATGCAATTAAATGGTCTTTCTTAACCCTTGGTTGTGGTAACACCAGCCCCGATAGATGACTTGGATTCATCCACATGCAAATTGAATGGCTGCTTCCAATCAGGGAAAATCAAGATAGGTGCATCTGCAATTCTATTTTTTAGAATATCAAATGATTCTTGCCACTTTTTGGTCCATTCAAGCTTATTATTTTTCTTTTGCAATAAATCTTCTATCTGATTGACTATTGAGGCATAATTCTTGATAATTTTTCTATGATAGTCAATATATCTAGGGAAAGTCTTTGTCTCATTTATGCTTCTTAGGGTAATGTAAGTTAAGAATTATTTCAACCTTTAGTCGATCCACCATCATTCCTTCTTTACAAATAATGTGTCCTAGTAATCTCCAAAATGGTGTAGCAAAAGTGCAATTTTTCAGATTTAGAACAATCCTAAGAGTGTGGTCATCTTTCAAACATGTCTCAGTACTTGAACATGATCTTTTAGTAATCCATATATTGTCCAATTGCCTAAATATACCTCCAAAAGTCGTGTATAAAATCTCTAAATGCATGTACCATTATTCTACTAAAAATTGCAAGTGCATTTTTCAACCCTAAAGGCATCACTGTGTACATATAGGATGCCCACTTAGTTGCAAATGTAGTCTTGGGTTGATCCTTCTTTTTGATTTTCACCTAATGGTAACCAAAAACCCATCAGTGAATGAATAGACTTCTCTCTCACAGTTGTTTCTAGTATGTCTTTAGTGAAAGATGCAAGAAATGGATAATGAATACTTACTTTATTAACTCCATGAAATACACATATTCTGATTTCATTTGTCTTCTTGTTTTTGGATCACCCTAGGGCTGATCCAGTTTGCATCTTGCATTGGTTTTATTTCCCACCAGAAATGATTTTATCTAGTTCCATCTTGACCTTCACTTTAATGTTGGGATTTCATTTAGCCTATATGGTCATTTCTTATGTGGTTTTGCATCCTCCCTTAACTATATTCTCATTACCCTTGCCTCTTCTTTAGTGCCTTTCATCTTAGTGAATGTTCTTGGAAACAAGTCTTTGTATTCTTTAATATTTCAGCAACCTTCAATATTTCCGCCTCTCCTCAGTATTTTGCAATCCTGGTCATTTTAGGGACTCCATCCTTAGCATTTTCCTCTCTAATTATTAGTGGTTGATAGAAATATTAGTTCTTGTATCATTCCTGTCCGCTACTTCCTTTTCTCCTTCCTCAACTTGTACATCCAAATTCTTTGAATTCTCCTCATGGAGTGGTTCTATCTTTTTTTGCCTTATAATAAGTCCTTTGTAGTACCACATCCACATTCCCCATTGATTCTATCATTTTCCATATTCCTTGCTCTTTGTGTAGTATTTTTATTGCTCTCTTTCCTCCAAATGTTGCTTCTATTTTCTCTGCAAGTACTGCAACTACCTCTTTTATTTTTTGTATTAGTTATTCAATATTCTATTTGGTTCCCAAAATTGGAAAGTTTTACAAAAAACATCTCTTAGCATAGTTGAAGTTTTGGTCTCTATCCTCTTTTCTTGACTGATGTGCCATGTTTTTGCAATCGGTGTTAGAGTCCAATAAAATAATTGAATGTGGAGTCTCTCATCATTTTCTCTTAACATATCCCATATTTGTATACATTCCTCTAAATCTTTGTAAAAGTTGAGATACCATCATACTCCATGGTAGTTTTCAAATCTCCTTTTTCCAAATTTCTAGTTCTTATTAGTATTATCCACTTTGCCATGCTAACTATTAGGGTATAATCTAGTGCGTCCATTATTAGATCCTCTCTTCAAATTCTTTTCCATTTTGTTTGAGATATCAAACAAGGTTACCAACTCTTGAGTACCATGGCAGTTTTAATACGGTATATACCCCTTTTTATGTGGTATGTGTTGGGACTCGATTTGTCATGTCAAATTTTGCTTGAGTCCCTTCTTTTTGTGTGCCTATGTTGCATGATTCCTCATCAATAACTGATTTGAGAAGTCTATAAGGGTTATCATGTTGTAATGTGTTGTTTTCTTTGTGTTCCTTTCCATGTGCTTCCGTCAATTAAGAAAAAAAATAAAATAGAAAACTGGCAAGTATAGAGTGGTTGGAGCTTTCATAGGCACAAGGAACTAATGGTTCCTAGTTCCTATGAAACCTTGATGGTTTGTTTCCCTTTGGCCAAAGAAAAAAAAAGTGGTCGAAGGCTCCATAGGAACTAGTAACCATTAGTTCTCAGTTCCCATGGAATCCCTGACAAAGAAAGAAGAAAGGTGTGTAGGCAGGTGGTGGAGGTTCTGGATGGGGTTACAAGCCTCGATGACATGCAAGTGAGTCTTAGTCACACAAGACGAATTAAGTGGTTGTTTGCAATTTTTTTGAGGGTGATAGCATATATCTTGATGGAGGCCAAAGTCCCACAGGATGAGGCTTTGTGGAAGTTTTCGGGTATTGGGATATATCCTGAACTAGAGTGATGTTTCACATATCCTAGTGCAGGCCATTCTCCTGCATCATCTTGATGGAGGTCTAATAGTCGTAGTGGCAAAGAGGCTAAGAGGGAAAAGAAGACAAGAAAAGATGTGTTCAAAGTTTTGTTGGTTCTTGAAACCAATGAAAGTCTCGATGGGTTCTTGATGTGCACCAAAGTGCCAGAAGCTCCTTGTGAGATGAAACCGCCGATGAGGAAAGGCTATGCGCAAGTAGTGGATGTTCCTGATGGGTATGCAAGTGTTGGGTTCCTGATGGTGTTCAAATTGTTGACAAAAGGTAAAAGAATACAAAAGTGTGTCATTCATAGTTTCCAACGGCATGACTTTGTTGGAACACATTTTCCATTGCACCAAAAGATCGACCTATTAACGCTCGACACAAACACCAGAGATAAACGGATTCACGGGAGGCGGTTAGTCCATGTATCGAATCTAAAGGGAGATGCTGGCAATTAGTCCAACAATCTCCCCCTTAGCGTCACACGAGGGGATTCGAGCCTGTGACCACGACTTTGATACCATTTGTTGGAACATGTTTGCCGTTGCACCAAAAGATCAACCTATTAACGTCCGATACAAATGCTAGAGATAAACGGATATATGGGAGGTAGCTAGTCCATGTCCCAAATTCGAAGGGAGACGTTGGCGATTGGTCCAACAAACTTATCCTCCACCCTTTCCACCTACTTGCAGTTATGAATCCGTTTGCCCAACTACCCAATTAAATGGTAGACTTTCTTCTTCCAATTGCTATGTCCATTTTGGGTGGTGTTGATCTTCTACCGTGCATTTTGAATGTGCTATTTTGTGCAACAATCAGGGTTATTCCTAGCTGCTATTATAGGATGTTTTTGATCATTTTTCAAGAGAGGTTGGTCACTGTGTGGTCTCCAGACACCAAGGAAGTTGTAGGGTAACCATTAAAGCCAAGCCTAGTTTGTTTTGGTGATGTATAGACTTGCGGAATTTAAAAAGACCAATATTGCATGTAGATTTTGCTACAAAATTTCTCCATAGTATTGAGTGTGTATTCAGGAAAATTCTTGTTCACAAATAGGAATTTTCCTTCGCCCATTTGTTGGCATGGATGAAATGTTGAGTTAGAAAAGTCTGACAACACTTTGAAAACATTGCAAACCTTGTAATGATCTTTCTCTCTTTATATATGAATACATTTTCTATTATGGATAAATAAGTATGTTCTATGTGATCTTCATCATCGTTGTTGTATGTAAGTACAGAGCTACATGTTCTTTGATTCCTATTTGTTCATTATCAGGTGAGATGCGACTTTGTTACCCATGAATAACCATCGGTCTGGAACCGTAATCAATCTCACGCATCCATCAACCAAAGCATTAAATCGATAATGTAGGAGTAGGTCCTTCTATGCATTCATAACCTTGTGATATAACCAGAGATCCATCTTAAGAGAGCCTCAAATGAATTCATCTCGTGTGGGTTATGATTGTTCATTGTTATTAGGTATGTAGGTGTTTTGAGGCAACCGTTGTTCTTGGTTCAGTGACAATCTTTGGGACCCAGACGCTAAGTTGGGTTTGGCTATCATTGTTTCATTCTTGTTCAATACTTGCTAAGGTATGCCCCTAGGAATACCCTCCTAAGTCTAAGCTGAACTCAAAATGTAGGAGATATAACCCACTCTCATAGAGTTAGCTTAGAGTCCTCCATTGTTTTTTTGATGTGCTGATTTCACTTGCATGATGACAACCTTGCTCTTGTGAGTGAGATTTGGTTCTAGGAAGTGGAGCAATAATTGAGACCTTGTTGGAACACAACAATCTATTGAGAGGGGGGGTGAATCAGTAGATCTAAAAACCTTTGTGCAAATTAATTCTTTAAACCCTTTATGCCGATTTACTAAACATGTAGAGAGATAAACATGCACACATACAAGACATCACATAATGCCAGATATACGTGGAAATCCCAAGATGGGAAAAACCACGGTGACAAAAGTTGCTTGAGTTTACTGCTCAAATCTAGCGTCACAATCAAATCCTTTGTTACAATGTTTAAGGGCACTGACCCTAAGGAAGCACCAACTCCAAGGAGATGCCAATCCCCTACTTTGAGCACCAACTCAGTTATCCAATGGCACCAACCACTCAGATTTACAATGAGAAATATAAAGTGATTCAAATGAATCCAATTCTCTATTACAAGTCTAATCGGCAACTGCTCATACCTTGCTTGGCAACTTTGCAAGCATCCCTTCTGCTACTGCTGCTATAGTCTTAGCAACACATCCTCTTCTCTGCACTCTTCTCTTTCTGCACTCGCCCTCTTTCTCTCCTCTGCATTTAGAATATTCACTGTTCTACCTTATTGCATTGCACTCCGCACCTTGAATGTTAACCCTTGATGATGTTTTGCCTTTTGTTTGGGTTCTACTCATTCAGAATGTGCATACTCTGTTTGCTGCACAATCCTCTCTCTTCCTCTCTATCTCGGTTGTATGCTCAGCAAGACATTAGCCTACTCTACACTCTCTACCATGGCAGGCTATTCTTTCTGTTCTCTCTCTTTTCTTGCAAATGCAACACAACACACTTGCAGACCCTACAGGCTTACAACTTTATGATTGACTTCTTTTTCTTTACTCCACCGACCTGCAATCATTTTTTCGAGATGTGCACCACTGTCCAGATCATCTAAAACCTATAGTTAGGGTTTCCTTCATTCACAAGCTTCTCCAACAAGCTGCCTGTTCATCTTGAGCCTTGCACTATCAGACAAATCTCAAATCCATGCAACCCATGTCCAGATTCATCGAACATTCCATCTTTTACAAATTGGAAACTAGGGTTTTTATGTCGTTTTTACATTTTTCTGTGCAATGGACCATATACAATATCTATATTTTTCCTTGCCTTAGTACCGCTATTTTAACCAATAAGCAATGAAATATTTGCTGGATAGTTACTTGGTTATCAATGCACAAATCTCCATTCATCCATCTTTTAATTTGAATCGATTTCACCCTTTGATTGTTGACTTATGAATCAGTGCCATTCACCTGTTCGTTGACATAAGAAATCATGCCCTTGACTTGTGCATACGTGCCATCCTTCAAACCCTAGCAGTATCATTTTACTTTGCTATTTGATTTAGGTCATGCTTTTAATAACCATCGTAAGATTTCATTTGTTTTAAATCGCAACCACATAACTTAGGGTTTCAATCGCCTTTTTAGACACTTTAAAATCATTGACCAAAAAATTGTGTTTAATCACCTTTTAAATTGCTGACCACAAAAACACGTGTTGATTTACAATGGAGATGTAAAATCAACCAATAAAAATGTGCCACATGTTAGCCTATTATTTGTCCTTATACACCACTGTTGCGGTTCTTTCATCATCGCAAAATTTGCCCTTTCATGGAATCTAGGCTAGTCTGGATTTTCCAAAGCCTCGTCCTTTCGTGGAATCCAAGGGAGTGTGGATTCTCGGAAGACACTATTTTCACAAATTCCTTGATCACACGGATTACCCGAAATCACCATTTTTGCTAATTCCATGCTCATGTGGATAACCCAAAATCACCATTTTCTCTAATTCCATGCTCACGAGGATTTTCCGAAATCGAACACCACTTCACTTTTTGCGAATTCCTTTCTCATGTGGATTACCCAAAATTACTATTTTTGCGAATTCCTTTGGAGTAAGAAATTCCCAAAAATATTTTATTTTGTGCATTTCACTTTATTGTGAACTCTTCTAAATCTTCACATGTCACTAACCTTCTATCGGCTCTCGGGGATTGGGGATCCCTTTATCTTCATACCAAACCGACAAGCATACCTTCGAGTTGCGAAGAGCGAAAGATATATTAGATCATCTGGTGTTGGCTTTCACACATCTTTCATACCACTCATCACACCTTTTAGGTAAGGTGCAAACCCCCTTCTGGACCTATGAACATCGAAGCCATTTCGGGGGTCGGAGTTCCTGAATACTTCATACACTTACACCCACTACCGCAAACTAAGTAAAGGTTACTATGAACCTCCGAAGTCCGATTGCCGACAACTTCCAAACCTTCTAAGCCTTTTTCAAATGCATTCGGTAAACAATACTCTCGACCATAGTTTACATACTCTCCGATTACTCTCCAAGTAGCCGAGTAATCTCCAAAAAATTTGCATGCCGAGTAATTTCTGCTTTTACTCTCGTGCAGTATGTAGATGGATTTTCTCCCGTCAAATTATCGAGTAATCGCCAGTAGCTCGCAAAAAACCCACAAAATTGGCATGTTTGTGTGTGTATAAATATGTCTGTGTGTGTGTATGCATGCAAACTTGGCATCCTATGTATGTTTATAGATATGTATGTGTGCACAGTGCAGTCCTAAGTATACACATACATAAATATCCACACACATTTGCCGAGTATTTTCCGAGTATTTGTCGAGTATTTGCCGAGTTTTTCCCGAGTCAAAATTTTTGGGCTTGCCGAGTACTCTCCGATTCTGAGTATGTAAACTATGCTCTCGACGACCGATGCCTGATTACCTACACAACTTCTAAGTCTTTTACCATGGCATTTGGTAAGCAATAAGCCCGAAGCCCGAAGCCCGAACTCCGAATCCTACAAACTTAGCACAAATTTGACTAAGTCTTTTACACCAACACAACATCTACAACACAACTTCAGCCTTTGACATCAATGACACTTTTACATTAATGCTAGCCTCCTCACTAGCAGGATCAGTTCCATCTCTTCTCTGATCCCCTTTTGACATCAATGACAACAATATGCCAACAGACCTAACAATATGACCTATGATTATGTGCTTGCTCCTTTCATTCTGTAGTGTTTTATGGGTTTACCTTCTAGATTCTTCTTATGAATGCACACCGTTGGTGCTCAAAACTTTTCCTAATGTCCTTTTTGGTTCCCCCAACTCCCATGCCTCCACTGCACCCTCATTATTAGGAGTGGGATTGCTGCCTTCCACCATTGTTTCTCCTTTTGAGTTTGGCTCTTTGTCTATATCAACCTTAGGAATTCTTCCTAGGGAAGATAACTACAAATCTTCTTCCTCTACATCTTCTTCTAAATGCATTTCTTCCATGTAGGCTTTCTACATTCCTATGTTTACCAGTATATGTGCTATTCTCCTATCTCCTTGGAGGATGAGTTCCTCTTGTTGTAAATAAAAAATACCATCTTTCACAAACCATTCCAAGTTCAACAAAATGATATAAGGGTAAAGTGGCCCATGCATAACTACTATGAAAAATCAACTTTTCTCTTGATCCCTAAGAGGTTTACTTCTGCTTGTCTCCAAGTGCCTATTGTGCTTTAGGGGTGCCATCACCTAGGGCTATATCATATAGTATTGGCTTCACTAGTTGCTCCCAAATGTGTTTAGGTAGGATATCTACATTAATGCCAAGTCCTTCAATAAACTCCCATCAATTTTAACATTGATTAGGACATGGTTTTTCTTCCATTTCGTTGAAGTGAAGCAATGATTGAGACCTAACAATATGACCTATGATCATGTGCTTGCTCCTTTCATTTTGTAGTGTTTTATGTGTTTACCTTCTATATTCTTCTTATGAATGCACCCCGTTGGTGCACAAAACTTTTCTTAATGTCCTTTTTGGTTCCCCCAACTCCCATGCCTCCAATTCATCTTCATTATTAGTAGTGGGATTGCCGCCTTCCACCATTTTTTCTCCTTTTGAGTTTGGCTCTCAGCATATATCAATCTTAGGAATTCTTCCTAGGGAAGATAACTGCTTAAACAAATCTTCTTCCTCGACATCTTCTAAATGCATTTCTTCAATGTTGGCTTTCTACATTCCTATGTTTACAGTATATGTGCTATTCTCCCATCTCCTTGGAAGATGAGTTCCTCATGTTGTGAATAAAAAATGCCATCTTTCACAAACTGTTCCAAGTTCAACAAAATGATATTAGGGTAAAGTGTCACATGCATATCTTTATGTCAAAATCAACTTTTCTCTTGATCCCTAGCAGGTTTACTTCTATTTGTCTCCAAGTGCCTATCGTGCTTTCGGGTGCCATCACTTAGGACCATATCATATAGTATTGGCTTCACTAGTTGCTCCCAAATGTGTTTAGACTTGATATCTACACTAATGCCAAGGTCAAAAGAGCATCCTTTTGCAAACTCCCATCAATTTTAACATTGATTAGGACATGAATTTTCATCCATTTCTTTGGAGTTTTTACCACATTTTTAATTGAGTTGTTTCTATTATCTCTCCCATGCTTATTCTAGTTCTTGGAAAATTGTTTTAGTTTTTCTATTAGATTTTCTTCTTTTTCCAAGTTGACCAACTCCTTGAGCCTTTGTACCTCTCTTTTTGAAAAATAGGTCTTGTAGGATTTTTTTTTGTTATTTGGATAACCCTCCTAGATTTTTCTACCATCAAATCATGTTTATCCTTTAGAGGATACCCATCTTCTTCCAATGACTCATGAACTTTATTTTTCTTGCTAGTGTCAACACCTCCTCAGGTGATCACCGCACCTTGGTCTTTCTTCTTATATTCTTCTATGGCTTTCTTTAATGAATTCACTTGTCTTTCTACATACTCCTTTCCCAGTTGCTCTTCCTTTGTTAATGAGGTTTCTCCTGTTTCCACCTTGTTCTCAAGCTTAGTTTTTGGGCACCTTCTAGCATTGTGGGGTTCTCTGGTAGGAATTTTCATTAATATTTTGCCCCCTTTGCCACATTTGGCCATGAGAGTTCATCACTCTTTGTGCTCATTAGTATCTAGCTATTTCATGATATTGAGCTACCTTAGGACAATTGAAATGATCATGAGTGGTATTCTCGTAAAATTCATAGGGTTTCTTTTCTCCCCTTTGCATTCATTTGTGTAGTGTCCCATTCCACCACACTTAAAACAACTTCCTTTGTCCTCGGCCTCTTCCTCTACCATGACTTCCTACATTGTCATTGCAATACCCTCCTCTACCGCGACTCCCTATGTTGTCATTGCAATACCCTCCTCTACTGTGACTTCCTATGTTGTCATTGCAATACCCTCCTCTACCAAGTCCTTGTGAGTAATCTTCCTAATAGCTTGTAGAGCGGTCCTCATCTTAAATCTATAATATTACATGATTCACATAGTTCATTTGCCTAGGGTTGGAACTTCATTGTCTAATTCAGTAACCATGATCTTGTGTGTGTTGTGTTTTTTACGCCAATCCTTATGCTCTAGCCATCCCTTATTGTACAAAAAGTCTATTTCCATGTTTAGTATTATGCCAAGGTTCATGTTTATCTCTTGTTTGAAATAGTAACAAGGGGTAGACATTTGTCTCATGGTCATCCCATTCTTTGCATATGCTATAGTACACACTTTTTGGTATTTTGGGCCTTTTTGCGAGTTCCAATCTTAATGTGACAACCCTTTTTGTGCCTTATATCTAAGTTACTCGTTCAGGTACAGGTTCAAATATGGGTATGGGTGCAACCTTACAACAATTTTTTTCCTTGGGTATGGGTCAAGAATATATATATATATATATATATATATATATATATATAAATTATAAACATAAACATACAATGATATTAGACATAAATGATAAACTATTAAACATAATTGCCAATAAATAGAATATTTAAATACCTCATATAATCATATTCATAATTTGCAAAAATGTAAATACTCAAGTCTTAGAATGTCATTACACATTGAAAATTCAAATTACGATCAATATTTAATTTAGTAGTGTTGTGACGTTTTTCACACATCGCCCCATTGCAAATGGGGACCCCCCTAATTTTGGCTTTGCTTTTGGTTTGATGTTGGTTTGTTTTTGTTGTTGTCTCTCTCTCGTTCTGTCTATCTTTCTGGGATTGTGCCCGTCATTGAGCTTAAGCGTGAAATTGACCAAGTCTGAAAATTAGCTTTCATCTTTCCCGTCAATCCAAGGTCGAAAATAAATTGAAATTGAGCTTAAATTGAGTCAGTGTTTCCAGCAGGCTTCCAAATAAATTTTCATCAAACTCGAGGTACTTACTATTTTTAGTAAGTGTGAAATTACGGCGACGGTCAAGATTTTTGAGATTTCGACACACACGCATTCGTGAGCGATCGCATCAGATGCAAAATTTGAGCTTAAAACAGTAACTTAATATTTTAGCAACCGCCCGGCAGATTTTCGTGGTTCGGGATGCAGAGTTTTTCTTTGCATGTTGGCATATTCCTTGTGGGTTTTTCGAGACCTTTGCGATGATATAACATGCAAAACGAGACAACTTTCAGAAAGCAGTCTTCGGATGCTATTTTTAGGGTTTGCATGTGAGGGTTTCTTTTGCATGTCGGATGATTCTTGATGGGTTTTTCGAGAGCTTCGCGATGGTGTGACATGCAAACGAAGATACTCACTCAGTAAGGAACTTGCTATTTTCAGCAGGTATGTCCCGACAGCCGCTTCCCAGCAGTTCAGAATCACGAGCTGATCGTAGTGCCACAGAAACGAAGAGAAACAGAGTTCATTTGATACACATGCAGAACAAATTAGGGTTTCCAGCTTCGGAGCCCAAAAAGAGGCGTAAAAAGTCAGAATTTTTGAAAATCGGTGTAAACCACCACAATCAGCATCCTTCAGGCTATCTGCTAGTGAAATTTCAAGTCAAACGGAGCACTTACTATTTATAGTAAGTCAATTTGGAAACTGGCTAAAAATATTAAATCAGGCGCATGCGTTGATATCGACAATCAGGTCACGTGGTGAGGAGCGCCTCATTCAAATTTCAAGTCGATCGGAGCAGTAGAGCTATCAGAAACAAGAGGTTACTATTTATAGTAAATCACCTTCAGAAACATGCTAAAAATAGCAGGTCAGCTAAAAATGGCAGTGTCGACAGAACAATGAGGTCATGAGGATGCAGTGTGCAAAATTTCAAGTCTGTCAGAGCTTCAGAGATGCAAAATCAGAGGGCTTACTATAAATAGCAGGGCATGAGATACTGGCGAAAAATGAGAAACTTCATCCAGTGGACATGGCAGATTTGCGCCCAGTTGATGAGGAGGCATGAAAATTTCTAAGAGTCAAGCTCGTCCTCCACCATGGCCAAAATGCGCCCAAGCCAGAGAAAGTCAAAAGAAGTCAACGCCTTTCATCCTTCTGCCTAGCCTAAATGCGCCTTCAGGCAATGCCTGGCACAAAAAATTCTAAGTTTGAAGTTCATCCTTCATCAGAGGTGAAATGCGCCCAAGAAGAAGAAAGTCAAAGAAAGGTCAACACATTTATCCAGTGGGCATAGTGAAATGCGCCCAAGGGAAACTTAGGAAATTTAAAAAATTGTCTAAGTGTCGAGGATATCCACCACCACCTTCAAAATGCGCCCAAATTGCAAGTCCATCCTCTTCACAGGCTAAAATGCGCCCAAAGCAAATGTGTCAAAAGGAAATCAAACGAGTTCATCCTCCTCAAGGGGTGAAATGCGCCCAAATGAGGGCATGTAAGGACAAAACATGGAAGCTGAAAAGTCATTTGTTGGGGCGTGGTAAAAGTTATCCTTCTCATCATGCAAAATGCGCCCACATTTGAAGTCAACAAGGGAAGGCGTTAGAAAGTTATTCTCCTCTACATGCTATATGCCCCCTCATGCAAGGTAGAAATGTTTAAAATTTTTTCTAAGTGTGGGATATTCCTCACTACCTTCCATATGCGCCATGTTTTAAGCTTTATCCTCCACACATGGCCAAATGCGCCCTAACATGCTAGGAAGGTTGACTTTCTCCTCTCTCCTTTGAATGCGCCTATATGAGGGCATGTGAAGACAAAACATCTCCATGCGAAGATATCCATGAAAATTTAGGAGACAAGGGCATTGAAGATCATGTAATGGCTAAGTCAAAGGTGGTGTTTAAAGTTCATCCTTCTTCAAGTATGAAATGCGCCCAAAGGGGAAGGGAGAATATTGCTAGGTGTGTTGAAAATTCCTCATAAAGTGCCAAATGCGCCTAAGGTGAGTGTAAGGTGGTGAGTGGAAAGTGAGGTGCTAGGCGTGTTGAATACTCCCCTCTAAGTGTGATGTGCACCTAAAGAGTATAGGTTGGTGAGTGATAAGTTAGGCGTTGAAAATATTCTCCATGACAAAGAAAATGCGCCCAAAGTAATTCAAGTGTGTAGGGTGGTGGGAGATGAAAAATAAAATATGTTAAGTGTGACGTGCGCCATGCAAGGTGTGAGGTAAAGGGAAAATGAATAATACATGCCTAGGCGTTGGAAGTTGCCAGATGAAAAATAAAATATGTTGTGCTTTTGAGGAAAATTTTCCAAGTGAAGCAAAATAAAATTTTCCCCACCACAGGCAGAGTGATTGAGGAATGAATAAAATTTTCTAAGGGAAATTTTTTTGAAATGCTAAGTGATACAAAATTTTCTAAGGCACAAATATTTTCTTTCTTAGAAAATGCGCCTAGGGCTCTGAGGAGATGAAATTTCTCAAGATGCGAGCAAAATTGTTGGAAATGAAGTTAATGCCAGCTGCATAGGGTTGATAAAAATTTTCCAAGTCAGAGCAAAGAAATACCTCAGGATCGAAGAACAAGAATAAATTTGATGAAAGAATATTTTCTAAGGTTCAAAATTCAAGAAAATTAAATGAACCCGTTCGTTGGGTACCCATGGATTCATCGCGTTTTGAAGGAGATTTTCTTCTGGGTATTGAAGATTGTCAATGAGGAATGGATTTTGAGGTCTTCTACAGCTTGTCGAGGCTTTCAGGGTGGAGATTTTTGATAGGCACTCAAATAATGAATTTCCTAAGGGAAATTTGGAAAATTTTCTAAGGCAAGGAATAAAACGTGTTTTCAAGATAAAATTTGCCTTGGTGGATGAATTTTGGTCAAATTCCTGATGAGAGGATTTTCTCGAGCCTGAGTCGGATAAAACATCAGAATGAAGTATGCCCAGGCAGAATGCAAGATGGGTTGGAAATCTGGCTAGGGCATGAAGAATTTGAACGCGAAGAAGTGAACGCTTGGAAATCAGAGCGCGAAAATCAGGTAAGTTGAATTTATATTATAAAATGTTCTAATACTCTTCTCCTCGCTTGTTTTGCAGGAGGAATGTCAAGGCCAGAGCACGATGACTTGAAGTGGTGAAGCACGATGATATTACAACCTTCAGAGGAAGATAAAGTTATAAGTTTCACATGAAGGAAGAAAAAGTTGCAAGAAATTGGCTAAGTGTTAGCTCAAGTGACAAAGAAGTTGAAGAGCAACGTCAAGAAAGAAGATCAAGGACAGTGTGAACGCGTCTACAAGCGGAATCTTCTAGAAGACTGATTGTGGGCATTTATTGCCTTTGCTATTTTTGGGAGTGAGTGGGAATCTTTGATTCATTTAATGTACCACTCCCTACTCTGGCAGTTTTTAGGGTTAGGGCTGAGGTGGCACAATTTTAGCCACTCTATTGATTGTAACCCTAGCCGTCTTTTGGGACTTGGCTAGCTATATAAAGGGGGAGTCCCCCTCATTTGTAACTCAGTAGACAGTAGAGAAGATTAGAGTAGAAGTCGGAGTAGAGAGACAACTAGGTGATAGCTTAGAGTAACTTAGTATAGATTGATAGTGTAGTTTGAAGAAGAGGGAAAGTTTTCCTTTGAAAACTTTGTAAGAAATTGTTGTGAACTCTTTCAATAAAAGAGTTTTTCATTGATGGTGAATTTCGCCTTTGTTGTGAGTAGCTAGCAAGGTTTCTTCGTCCTCCGATTCAAATGGTAGCATAAAATAGTTCAAAGTAGTATAATTTTCATTCATGCAAGTAGATGTTAACTGTGGAATGTGGTGTTTGATCTAAGCAACTTCGCCTATCCATACCACTAGTGTATTTGCTGATGGTGAATGCGCCTTGTGTGGTCAACTGGAATATCATGTACTTAACTTCAATCACAGTTTGAATGATGGTATGCGTCGTTGTGATGGTATCTTCATGTCAAGTGGTGGTTTGAACATCTTTAGCCATCTCCCTTGAAGATTGCACCGACTCCGTGGAAGCTGTTTGATGTGAGGCAGAGCGAAGTCCGGTTAGAAGTTTGCTGAAGTTAAGCTCCATATCCCGCACCTTTGAGTAGATTAGAATCTTCCTAACCCTACCCCATTTCAATTCAGTACTTTCTGGTTAGAATAGGTAACTCGAACTTCATAGACAAATCTTTCGAGCATTTCAATTACTTTCTCCACTGCCAAACAATTCCGTAAGTCCCCTTGAAATACCAGCAAATCACATTGAGCCAATTGAGCCTATTCGCATTAAAGGAACCTTGGAGTTGAACGCACGAACTTTCTTGCAATCTTAGCATGCGGAATACTTTGATCAAGAGAGAATAGGGTAGCCTTTGGCGACTTTATTCTGCGTTGGTGCGGTCACGAAAAACACATCAACAAGTAGTCTTCAAATTCGTCTTCATCAAAAGCATCAAGGTCATGGTCCATAATTGGTTCAATTTCATTTGAACCACTATCAATTGGATTGCCACTCCCACTAGGAGTGTCAAATGTCGCAGTTGCCTCATTGTCATCTATAGAAGAAAGGAAAGTTGTGCAACTGTAGCATCTAAATCAGCACACTTAGGGGCTAGATTCCAATTCTTTGTGTAATGAACACCCTAGTTTGTCATACAATTTTTTTTCAATTTTACCAATTGAGCTGTCTAGGCATTTTGTCAAACAGTTTCTTGTTTGCTGCTTCAGTTTATTAATGGCTTATTCTTCATGAGCATTTTTTCCAAACAATTCATCGCATATACTATTGAGTTCGAAGTCAGAGTTTATTTACAAGAGAGAAAATTTTGATTTCATTTCATGAAAGAACAATTTACAATATCTCCCAGCTATATTAATTCAAGGCATTCAGCAAAGGAAACTAATGAATTCACTCAGAAAATTCAATGCTCAATACGTTCCTATTTTCATATCCAACAAACTTGCAATTAATATATTTTTTCTGCTAACCTCCAAATGTTAACAGCCAGTCCACTAATAAACCACGCTAGCATTGACGTCCCTCTCAGAAATGCGACCTCTTCAGGAAATCCCCTCGTTTCTTTGACTGGCCACGTCACCTTCTGGAAGCTTTAAATTAACACAACTCTTCATATTCATAATCTCCTCCTTCCCTGGCTGCTTGAATTAATACGATTCATTCTACACTCAAATGTTTCTTCGAATCCTTCAACATAATTTGATATAATCAAAGGCTCCCTCAGTTAATATGATTTTTTCCCATAAACTCCTTAGCTATGACATGTGTAATTGAAATGCTGGTTCAATAACAAGAAATGCAGGGGCGACTTAGCTTATAGGATGATTTCAAGCTCCTGATTTTTTGTCTATTTCACACGTAAGCTTCTTGGCTGGCCTCAGCTCAGGGCGACAGTTCTTTTCCCTTGCCATGACCCCAAATAAGTGATATTATCTGGCATTTAATATTAAGGCTGCTCTTGTCATGAATCTAAGCTCCCACGATAACACAACACCTGAACCAACGACTAATAAAGAAGGTGTTGGCGTTTAAATTCACACCTCTGGAATGCGGATTTGAAAACGGACA